>KK351309.1:123297-140582 GCA_000671755.1 Glossina brevipalpis | reverse complement strand
TTGAGAAAAGTATGACATAAAAGCATTAAATGTGTTGTGTTCTCCTCTTTCATGCGTACTTTCTCAAATCAAAACTTAAAATGAGATATATGCTTTACCGAGCCCCTGAAGGCATTGTGATTTAAAACGGGGAACGAAACTATATTAATAGAGATAGATGGGATAGAAAAGGTTTGAGATAAGTTGGATGCTTCTGAACCGTGACCCATAAAAATCGTCAAAATCAGTTTTTTGAGTGAGAACTTTGGTGAGAAAAGCCATAACTGAGATTGTGTTAATGACAATCGCAAACTTAATGCACCCATCACGAGAGCAAAAACTATACAACGTTTAATTAACGGTTCAGTTAGTACGCAAAATGTACCGAGGGATGAAGTATTAGCTTTTCCTATGGCGCTTTCAAATATGGAATTAGATGAATAAATAAATAATGCCGTAATTGCGGCCTGAAGCCTATGAGTTAACAATAACATTACTGTATCTATAGTGAATGGTACTATTTCTGTCGCATTTGCATTTCTCTCCTAATTTTTATTCAATTAAATTCACACTTTTTCTTATAGATTTTTAATTTATTTTCAACATTGCTTTACTTTCTAAAGCATTATACAAAGGAGAACTACATTGTGATGGTCGGTCTTGCTTAAGTTAGCAAGGGTGAAGGTAGGCCTGCAAAAAATTTGTTCACGATGACAGAACAAACTGTGGGCCTAGGGAGAAGACATATACGCTCGATTATCGACAACTGTATTACAAAGAATGACTAATAAACGGATGTGCAACTGGGATACAACTAAAGCTAGGCCAGGGTAAGTAGTAATAGTCTCTGCCATCAGAATATGTATGAGATCTATGCTCAGCGGAGCTTACATATTTTTATTGATAGTGAATAGCAAGATCGCTACAGCTATAGCTGCCTGCTTGGCTATTTGCATATGAATAATCGGTTGCATGAAAACTTTATATAAAAAGGATTTTATTTTGACCTGTTGATCTTACCTAGATATTCAAAATATAATCCTAATGCTTTTGTTCAATAACGGGGTCGCGTGCTTATACCGTAAAGCTTAACATTTTTTTCTTTCTATATATATTATGATTTAAAAATAGTGGGATTTTTGGTTTGAAACTCAAAGATTAACATTTAATCTTCAAAGTATTAAATTCATGTCCGTATCTTCACTCTTTCTGTGAGTCTCTTAAACAAATTGGTATTTTTATTTCGTTTCATACGTAAATCTCTGTAGAATTAAGTAATAGGGTAGTAATAGTTTAGTTACACTTCGCCAATTTTTTCTCTCGAGAGCACCACCAACGGTTAAAGCGAGTAGCTCTATAGGAATTCTTATGTTAATCCAGTGAAGCGCAGGTTATTTTTGTTTCCTTTCCTTACTTAGCTTTTCATGTCTACTCCTTCTTAGCTAAAATACTCCAGCCGCATTGTTTATGTAGATCGTTCTCTAACTATCTTTGACTATTTTCCAACACAATTAATTTATTAGCTTGGATAATTGATTTGTAATGAAAATGTTGAGTTCATTGTCACGACCCTCGTATACTTTTATTTACATACTTTGAAATTGTGATATATTATATGAGAATAGCTTGGTTCTTATTTGCTTTTCATTGTTAATAGTTATTGAGATAATATTTCATGCTGGAATTGTGTTAATTAAAATATGATGATACTAATGAGCTGACTCACATCGCAGTATTTTGAGAGGAAACGGACATAATTACAATTCTCCGTTTCTCTTTTTTTCGCTTTCTATTTTGACTATTTAACATCTTTTGTTACAGAGCATTTGCGGTTACTTTTTGATTATTTGCGTACTTCTGCCTAATGTTTATTAATTTTTAGTAGTTTACATGTTTTTAATTTCAAGTCTTTGCTTAATACAAAAAATTCTTTGCGGTAATTGCATATGCCAATCAAGCCAAAGTATATCTTATATTAAATTATTAAAAGTTCAATTCCCATGAAAACGATTTCCAGTCGTAAACGTAGACAAAATTACGATGATTTATTTACCTACTTGGCAGAAACCAGTGAAGACATCACAATCGACTTTTTATATAAGATTTTTGAAACAAGTTCCGATAAATCCTAGCGGCTTAATTTTTTTAATGTTGATTGTCTTTATTTTGAAGACATATTTTGAGCCAATTAAGTATAAAAAAGACCGATGACTTAAGGATATACGGCTTCAAGAAGAAATTCGTTGAATTTCTTTCAACTTTAGAGTCGCAAAGCTTTGGTTATTTCTCTTATCTTAAAAAAAGGTAAAACCAATACATTCTAATAGATGGGCGTTGCAGATTTTTATCTACACTTATGGAACACCGTAGAAATTTTCGTTGTGTAGTGTGTGAGGGAGCGAAACAACAAGAAATTAGAGATGTTTTCAGCTTATTTTACACTGCAGGCCTTTAACCGATTTGCCCCATTTTCATTATCAAACTATATACTTGGCAAATCCGATCCAAATATCCTAACTGTTGCGAAGAGGCAAATGCTTACTGCAGACATTCCGCAAGTCAGCAAAAAGACAGATGAAGAGATGTACGGATGGACACGGCTAGGAAGATTCCAAATTGGAGACTGACTAAAAATGTGTACGCTGTAACGAAGCATCCACCTCGTTACGAGCATTCATTATTATTAATTCATTTCTTTACTTCAATTTCTTATTTTTGCCTTTATTATTTTATCGTCACTTTATCTTATCCTTATTTTTATTCTTTTTTGCTATTTTTTCTTCCATTGACTTCTTTTTTTTTACACAATATGTTTACTTATTACTCTTATTTATTTATTTTCATTACTCCAAATGCATTTTTCCCCATTTCTAACATGGGCTTAGTTATTAAACTAATTTGCGTTGGAGAATTAATGGCCAGAACCGTTAATCCTCATCCGTTCTAAGCATTTCTCTCTAGTTAAGATAAATAAAGCAAACATCTGCAACATACAGTATAACTGCATAAAGCTAAAGATCACACCAGAGTTATGCATGTGTGTGTGTGTGTGCATAGGCAGATATCACACCATACATAACGGTAAAGATCACACTACAGTTATCAATCTGCGTGTTTGCATGCATTGGCAGATGTCACACCATGCATAAAGTTAAAGACCCCACCGCAGTTATGCGTCTGCGTGAGTGTATGCGTGTGTATTAGCAAATGCAATGTACACATGTATCTTAAAACACATTGATATATTTTGTAAAGCAACGAAGCCAGGAGAGGGTATAAAAACCCAGCGAAAAATTAATATTTGTTCCTTTTCGCGAGCAGCAGTCAATGCGATGAGTCGCTTCATCTACTTGTTCTTGACAATTAGGGAATTCTTCTTTTTTTAGACAACGAACCTAGACATTAATTGTGTTCAAGGGAAAAGTCCGAGGGGGGAAGACTGCAAGTCCTTCACTCGTAGGATTCCCTTGAGTCAAGTGGAGGTTTCGGAATACTCACTTGTGAGGTAAATATGGAGAAGGCTGCCAGTTCTCCTGGGAATAGGCTTGGATCTCCTCAATAGAATTCCTCGATAGGTTTAACGATGTTCGAGGGTAAACTCCGAGTGTAGAAGGTTACAAGCCCTCCTCTCGTAGGATTCCCTTGAACCAAGTAGAGGTTCTGGAACACTCACTTGTGAGGTCAGTGTGGAGACGACTGCCAGTCCTCCGTACTGGGGGTCTCCTGGGAGTTAACTAGACCTATTCTACGGAACCTTCCTTTCATCTTGGACGCTTAAGGACTCACCCATCGCTGCCGCTATAAGTAACTCCCGCGTCCTTCCACAGAAACCTCCGTCAGTTGTATCATTGCGACCAACCGATAGAAAGGAGGTTTCTCCTTTTCATAGCTTTCCCGTTTTTTCCCTGCGATTTTTTCCTCTCGGCTTGTCTCACCATGGATCTTCTTTTCCTTTCGAATTTTCTTTTTGTTCGATCCCTATTCTTTGGCTTCATCGCTCCTGGAGTTATCTCTTTTTCTGTAGCCTGCGCTGCTAAATTACGAACGCCTAGGATAAGGCGAAAATGTTACAAATGAAGAAGAAACACCACCTCAAATCCAACTGAAAGTCTCGCATTCTTATTCTTATTTTATGAATTTTCTTGAGACGGACTGTATTGGAAAGCCCAGCTTAGATCAACCGTCACAACGCCTTATAAGAGCTTCTTTCTAATTAATTTACAAATGTTTTCACAAAACATTTAAACGTAATTATTTTATTATTTCGAGTAAACGTGCTCGATTTTTGCACAGACACTACGGGAGAGCTGGCGCAATAGTTCTATAGGTTCTCGGTTTACGTTTCAATGTGGGCGTCTTCTTCGACAGATTTGGCTCATTTTCAATACCAACTTCCGTGCGCGATAGTCGAATTGTGCTGGCAAATTTGAAGCCAATATCTATATGTCTACCACAGACATTACATAGAAGATCGCAGGAGCAGACGAACAGAGGAACAGGCGGACATGATTACATCAATTCGAAATTTGATGCTGATCAAGTATATGTATACTTTATGAGGTCTCTGAAGCCTCCTTTCTTGTGTCGTAAGCAAATTGACAAAATTAATGATCCCCATATTCTGTAATGCTTATTCTTTCAATCCAAAGTAACTGCGATTGGTTTATAGAATCTCTTCAACAGAGACTCTCATATGTTGCGAGCTCTGGAAAATGCACTTTGTGTATGTTTATATTAAAAATGTTTCGCCAAAGCCAGCAGCACTTAAATGGTTTGCTCGTTTTCGCTTTGGGAATTTCATTGTTTTATAAGTGTCGCCCTTTGGACGAATAAACGTTAATAAAGATAATGAAATTCTTCAAGAAACTAAGCGAGTCCAGTACATCCAGTCTTAAAACATTGTTGCGGAAATAGAGATTGAATAACAAACGCCTTTTACCGTAAGGCTCCTTTGCTAAGATATCAGAGTCGCCATATTGTAAGCTTCTTTTAAAGATCTATTCCATTTCGCACAAGGCGCAAGATTTTTAGAAATTAAGAAAAGCAAACGCAAAAGCACTCAAAGTGCATTCTTGATGAATTTTTGTAAAATTTATCTTTTCACCATTTGAACATTAATGACAGTTTGTTAATGCATTCAAATATTTAATCATTGCATCTTAAATATTTGTTTTTTTCTCATTGCTCTCCCTATTTACACTCATGATTTTTGTCAATTTATTTCATATTTTTTCGTTCTATTGTGTTACGAAGAGCTTTTCTTCTTCTGTTGTCTTCATATGCTCTCATGCCATCCTCAATGAATTTAACTGATTTTGACAAACGATTTGGTGATGTATTCCACAGAGTAAACAATGGGGCATTCTAGCATTTTCATGCAAAAAATATTTTCTATTTGCTGAAGCAAAATTACGTTCATCTTAAGTGCAAATTTTCTTATTCATATCACACAATTTATAAAGCTTTTCCTCTGACACATCTCTTTAATCGTTCTACATCTTGGAAAGAATACAAAGTGTAGGACTAAAATAGATCTAGGAATGCATTGGAATGCATTGTATGTCTATTAAATCTCGGACTGATAACAACCACCTACGAATGCAAGTGAATTAAAAAATATTTAAACTTCTTTCTTTTTTAGAGGGAAGTTACTTAAATTTTTAAATTTGTAAATTATAAAAATATTCAACGAACAAAACAACGCAAAGACAATTGGTTGAAATATTAGGACTAAAAAACTCCGTTTCAAAGCAAGTGAGCGAAATAATATATTAAAAAAATCTTGAAATATAAAAGCTTTATGTTAAAAATTTGGACCAATTTGTTTGGTTTGCTTTTAGTCAATAGTTGTCTTTAGTTTATATTTTCGTAGAGATGTCTGATTTGTCAAGTTTATGTAGCGCATATAAGCAACGGCTTCCCTTCGTGGATCTTTTAGGTAATGAAGCCAAATATCTTTATGCTTGCTTCGTTTGTGTACTGTTGGGTTGTTTACCAAAAACTGAGATTCCTGATTATCGCAAAATATTGTGGCAGCTTCTTCCAGACATTCATTGAAATTCATTTCGCAAAGCAACCTCCTGATCAATTTACCTACTTTAACTCCTTGGATGAGCCCAAGGTACTTCGCTTTCATTGATTTCAAGTTCAGTTACATGTTGTCCGTTAGTATCAGGAAACTTTGAAAGCAGATAATGTCTTGAATGCGGTAATGACTTTAATATTACTTAGGAACTTAGGATTAGTGATTCAATATCCCGATAGTAAGAAAGATATTCAAAGACTGATCCTTAACCTTGCTACGAAAAAAAGAACTATAAGAGCATGTAAGCATCAATCGCTAACTGCAATTGTTCGTTGAGATTGCCATTCTTTAGCATCACAAAGCAAAGGCTGGTCAAGGTGAGAAACCGCTTAAAAAAAAGTAAAATAAAAATTGTGATTGAAAAGTCAGTCGTTAAAATTTTAGTTAAAATTTTGAAATTAAAATCAAAATATGAACCAATAAAAACAACACAATAATGAAATTTAAAGCTCTTTTTACTTTTACTTTTAGCTCGAGTGAAGTAGTGGTGTTTATTTACAATTAAATCCAATGGAACTAAAATATTTAACAATATCACTTATGATGCTCATCAGTGCTTAAAATATATATATGGCTGGTAACAACAAGCATTAACACAGTAATTGTTGAAAATTACAAATTACTCATACGCACCGAATATTATTATTATTATATTTTCTAGACTAATGAAATCAATTTTTATACTAGAGAAATTAATTGAGCACTAGCCTCATAGAGTATTGGCTGTTACGCACCGAATATGAATATTAAATTGTATTTTAAACTAAATGACGAGGTCTTCACAAACAAGAAAACGACGGCAAAGGTTTCGTTTATAGGTTACATATATTCACTAGTTGTTATAGTAAATTCTGAGAAGAGCTTCAAACTTTTGACTTTGCATTATTCAAGACCTGACTGAAATTTGTGGTCAAACCTCATTTGTAAAAATTGTCTTTTTATTTGCATCGAATTTTTGCTTTTTATTTGTTTTTTATTGTACAAAATGTTTGCCTAAAAAAAGGAATAGAAAAAAATATTTTTCAAAGATTAAAATTGAGAGATAAAAAGTCTAAAGTACTTGATGCTCTTAGTAACAAAACAGAATAACTTTTCTAAAAATTTCTGGGTTTTTTATGGATTTGTATGTACATACGTATTTATACATACATATGTTGTATATACATATATTACAGTATGAGTGTAACTAGAAAATTGACAACTATTTTGTGAATTTTGCATGTGAGTCAGACTTTTTTACACAATATATTGTTATGTGAGTTTTTTACACACATGCTTACTATCAATGTTGTGCAGGAGATAAAATAACTTAATTTGATGGCAAAACTACACGTTACATATGTGCATAATTTTTCTTAGGCTCATCCAAAGCAAGCTGTTGCAGACATAAACAAATGCATTCAGAGGTTCGCGTTAAAGGTTTCAAGCTGTTCAATTATACAGCTGGTAGTACTAAGTGGCGCATTTTATGTTATATATATAGAAAATTACACCTGTATATGTGCACACACACACACTTCGTAGGAGACAACCCTGGTGCTGACAGACTCGATATCGATTGTCATCCTGGCGAATGAGAAAAGAGCTAGGAACCATTCTCAAGAACGACGAACGCTTGACCGCTATAAAGATGTGGCAAGAGCGCTGGGACACGGCAAGATAAGCTTCTACCTGGTATAGCATCTCGCCGGTCACCGATTATAACATAAAAGAGATATTTTAATGAGTAATTAAATTTGTAATAATTTTATGAAAAAGCGAATATTGCCATATCGGTCGAAATGTTTGAATGCTATTTCCACATAAATAGAGAATGAGAGAATTTCTACGCGAAATACCTATTTATTAATATTGCTCTTATTTATGTATTTATTCTTTTTGGTTACATTTCTGGTTATGAGATGCTTTTGCGGAAAATTGTGACAAAACTTATAAAACATTTTTGTAGGACTTATAAGTACTAAAAAAGTGATTACAATTTGTCAACTTTGGGCAATTCAGTTTCGATTATCGTAGTGTGAAACATATTAAAACATATGTTGTTCTTAATTAAATTGATTTGATTTTTTTTAAATGTTAAGATTAAATTAAATTGAATAAGCTAATGAGATACACACTACCGTGCAAATATTATCGAGATTTAAATGTTTAGTTTTTTAACTATAAAAACAGCCACGACAAGCTGAAAGCAAGAGAAAAAACGTGAGCAAAATTACTACTAAGTTAAAGATGGCCATGAAATCGCTTCTGTGAAATGCATGTATATAGCAATCAACGTTCGTTATAACCAGAAACATAATTGAATATTGAAAAATTAGACTTTGACACACCAAAAGTGTAAGCAGAAATATGGCTGAGTTGAAATTCGTCAAGAGGTTGTTCTTTCTATCCCTATTCTATTATTACTAATAAGTGTAACAAAAACTTAATAAAAGGTTTGAATTCGCTATCCAATGCTGTGAAATCTTATTTATAATTTAATAAAACTTATAATTTGCTTCTTATTTCTAAGGTATTGTTTTTCTAAATGCCAAAGTTGAGTTGAATCCTTTAAAAAGTTTTAAATTAAAAGCTTTAAAATTAGTAAGGAGAAAATCAGATTTTCTATTTGATATGCAATTTCCACAACTGCATTTAATATTTTGTCTGCTTTTGTAGCCACCATCGAAGGATGTGGATATATTCATTTTCTCATTTTGCTCGCAACACCCAGAAAGATGCTTTAGCGACTCTGCAACGCACATATATTCTTCATCAGCGTTAAATTTAGAATCGATTTAAGCCCACGCGTCTATCCCTCTGTGTAATATCTGTGGTAAACATTTTCTTGGCTACAAGATGTCGGCTTATAATATGACAGAAATATTGGAAGTTCTTTCACATACATTACTACTGAAAATGGACCAAACCGGCCATAGGCCAGGCCTACAGTATAGATTAGAAAACGCGTCCGTTTTCTGACTGTTTTCCAAAGATATCATAGACTGCAAAATAAAGATTTCTACGCGGTAATCCGTACACGCCACGCCCACCTATTAAAATTCAGTTGTCCCCTTTTCTTAAGATAAAGATGATGGGTATAAAAGATTCGGCACAGCTGAATATATAATCCATCTAGACGTATCTGTACGTATGTCTGCTTGCCTTTGTATTGTCTGCAATAACCATTTTCCCGATTGCAAAAAGTAAGGTATCTGAAATTTGCCAAAAGTATCGAATCTCGGCCATAGACCACACGTACAGTGTAAAGTAGGCCGTAAACACCTACTTTTTCTGCGAGTTTTATTCACTATTCATACTCTACATAATAAAAATTTCGATATTCCATAAAAATAGAAGAAATCTGCCTCCCCCAACTATTAAAATTAGGTTTTTTTCATCTAGTTTCAATATAAAGGTGGTAGGTATAAGAGATTCAAATTTTACTACTTGCTTTTTTTGTTCATAGAGCACGTGGCAAGTTGTCAATTAAAATACCGTTATATGCATTACAATTGGAGAGTTATATGTAACAATTTTATTTTTATTTCATTCAAAAAAAATTCTTTTTATCTGCTATAAAGGATTTAGAGAAGTTCAACCAAACAAAAATAATTTTAAAATTTATTTTTTAGTTCTCGGTTATAATTGCATATATTAAGACTTTCTAACTAAACCTGAAGCAAACAAAGATTTATTTTCAAATTCCAGTAAAAAGTAAAGGGAAACAACGAAAAAAATAAATTTTTTGTGATTTAAAAATATTTCTGTCTTATTGTCTATAGCTTATTATCTATACCTTAACATGAACTTAAGGATAAGAAAAGCAATAATATTTTTTTTCGTGTTATTTACTTTAGATAAATATCGAAAGGGTGTATAAGAAAGGGTGACTAAACTCTAACTTTAGTTTCATCGCTAAATTGTTTGCGGTTCTCGGGGAGAGAAAAATGCAATAAATTCTGTTCACTTGTAATGAAACTTCAAAATTTACTTTAATTATTTATTATTGTAAATCAATGAGAAGGAAGACGAACAATTTTTTTAGTAAAAAAGAAATTAGAAAACATATATAAGAACTGAAACCTACGTAGAATTCGAAAGAATCCTCAGGAAACTAGAGGCGCTATTAAATAAGTTAGAAAAATATTAAATTCGATGGATAACGTATTGACGCTAAAAAAAGAAAAAATTATAAAAATTAATGCTTTCTAAATATAATAACTAAGCAATTAAAATTTAACAATTTCTCGATACTTGATAAGTTTAAAGTTCACAAATTAACGAACACCCTCAATGACTCATACAGGTTAATTGTAAACATAGGTTTCTACGGAATTGTGTGTGTGTGTGTCCGTAAATTTTCGTAATGTTCTATGCAGGACTGCATGTAGGCTTCTTATCTTCAACGCTAAATCTATTACTTACTTCCTTGAAAATGAATGAATTAAGAAGATGTGGTCTGTCCTGAACTGAAGCGATTTCGAAAATGTTTCGACAAGTATTTTTTATTTTCATTTGTAACATACGATTAGTTGAAAATATATTTCCAAAACACTGTTGTCTAGATATTCGTCAGCAACGTTCAGATTTTTTTTTCAAAACTTTTGCCGATGGGTTGATCTTACTCTTACAGTTGAAGATTAATTGATCGACTTGCTTTTGTTAGGAAATACTTCTGTCAGTTGGGTAGAGAAGTTTTATTCTGCTTACGTTTATATTAAACTTTCGTCTATTAAAAAACGGGCATAGATTGGACCAAAGCCCCAAGTGTTATAAACCAACTAGCTGTTCCAGTTTTTATAGCGTACCTGCGAACCGTTGCGTTAAGTACTTGTATTCTGCATATCGTCTGATGGTAGGTTCCGCACGACAACCAGTTTCTACGGATTTACGTTTGAAACTAAAAAGTATTAGTGTTT
Source organism: Glossina brevipalpis (assembly GCA_000671755.1). NCBI lineage: Eukaryota > Metazoa > Arthropoda > Insecta > Diptera > Glossinidae > Glossina > Glossina brevipalpis. Next base: position 129,617 of record KK351309.1, on the reverse strand, counting down.
AACTTTTTTAAGCTGTGAGAGTGACGTGATACTTGATTTATGAAGAATTGTGGAAGGAAAACTTTATTCCCAATTCCGTCATTACCTAGTGCTTTAATTTTATTTTCAATATCTTTGAAACCAGACAGATTACTTTCACTTGCAGTAGCAGCTGTGTCTAAGTGATCATTAGATAAATTAACAATTGGGCAGCACTCCAAGAGAAGTGCTGGCTTTGCCAATTCATCACGCGTAATCGGAATTCCAAGTCATTTTATCGTATATAAATAAAATGCTGATGAATTAAATTTTTCTTAACAAGTTATTATACCTGGTTAACGTTTTACATGACCCTTTACCCCCTACTAAAAAACCGATAATCGTCAGATTACTGTACTAATGATGTTAATCAAACCAAATTAGGTCAAAGTCGAAGTTAAAATGTAAAGTAAAATGTAAATTCAGACTAACATTTAATTCAAAACTTATCTAGTAAAAATCGTAAACATAGCTTCAAAATTTTCGTGAAGGAAATTTAAATGACATCAAGAAGGACGCCAGCAAAAGTGTTTTTTCTTATAATTGCACAACATTAAATGGGCGATAGACCAAATAAGCAGCAACCAAGTGACCTTAACATTTGCTTTGTCTAGCGAACATCCCCTATGTATAATAGCATCCTTTTACGAAAGGAAATGTGGAAAACCAATAGAATGTAAAGAAAGAAGATTCGAGACAGTATGAGATTGGAAAAGCAATGAGAGGGATATTTTCAGTGTAGTCAATCAGTCAGATAAATGTCGTCACAAAGAATGTCATTTCATTTTTCACTATATATTTGCAATAAGTCTTTGTGCAAGGTCATGAATGTAAATAAAATTTTCGAAAGCGAATAAAATTAAAAATGTTAACACTTGAAAAATAGGCAAAAGAACATTAAATGCACGGATACGGTCAAAATGTACGAATTACGTTTTATGTTCGCTATACGTATATTTACATGAGTGCTTTTGCTGCATTTCTTGCTAATCTAAAAGTGAGTCATTTTATAAAATATTACTCATGAGCTGTGCAAGTCTCAGCTATAGTCTTAAGAAGGGCTCAAAAAACTTTACTCAAATGCTGGTTATGACTATTTAGCTTTAACGTGTTTGCTGTCAGTCAGTTCCTTTTGCAACCAAATTGACGTAGAAATTTATTAGAAAATATAATCGGACGTTAAAATTGCATCCACCAGCAACCAGCAACATCAGCTCTATGATTCTCGTCTCAAGCTGTTGTGTTCAACACAAGTTATTGCATGAACACAACTTAAGTATTTATTTTAATTTTTTCTTTATTCTTATAAATTATGTCAATTGTATTTGTCTCGTAACTAAAGTTTTTTTTATTGCTAAACAAACCACTGTTAACACCAAATCTACAATAGCAAATAGATTAACTTTTTTTATATAATATTCTTTTTTTTGCAAAATTTGCAATATGAAGTTGTTTTGAGAGAGTTTGAGAGGCGAAATTGGGGTAGCTAAAAGTAAGCAAATAACGGATTGCACATTTAACGCACAAATATATATTCTAAAAGTCAGACAGATATATTACAGGGAACGACTTATAAACAGATATAGGACTTGAAACGGATGGATACTTGAAAAGCAAGGGACGAGCCTTTTGTTTTTTTCTCTGCTTTTAATTTATTCTGATGATGTTAGATGAGCTCGGCCGTAGCAAAGAAAATACACCCCTATTCACTGATTGTCACATATAAGTTAACGGAAACTTTCTTAAAAATCCCACAATGATTAAATTAAAGGGCTATCGTGTCTGTAAATTGACTTATTCAATAATTAGACACTAATAAACAATAATACCTGGTGCCTCTTTTCAACTATCTAATAAGTTCTCTCGCAAATTTGTAAACATAAAATATTTCATAATAACAAGAATTCAATAATAAAGTTAGTTGCAGTCAAGTACTCAAAGTATAAAGTATTTTTTAATTTAACTTATATGTAGAGAGAATACAAAGATAAAATCACATACCTACCGCTAATATAAAACGATTGTGTAACATAATAGCCGATTGACGGAATACACAGTATATGGTACAAGTATAACAAGAAAAGGCGGGAATCAGTGTTGCGACCATTGATTACCGTTACAAGTGGCGCACCCAACGTGGGGCAAATTCAGTTGATTCAGAAAAAAATCTCACGCCCAGATAAGCCGCCACAACAGAAGAACTGTGAAAACAACTTGGGTTTATACCTTACGTAAGGAAGTGTTAACTGAAATTTGTGGCGAACTCGGACTCGAAACCAAAGGTACCGTCGACGAATTGAGAAAAGCATTATCGGCTTCATCTCAACACCCGAACTGGCAGCAGACACCAGGAAATGGCTCATGGAGTTAGAAAGTAGTCGTACATCAGCCCTACAAGTACCGGAAGGGGCAGCACGTTCCAACAGTTCCAGGCGTTCAACCCAAGAAGCAGTTTCCTGTAGCGCAATCATGAATAAAATTTACAAGTGGTCAATACGGTACGATGGGAATGGTTGTACCCTGGAATTTATAGAACGCATTGAGGAATTGTGTGAAGTGTATGAACTTCCACTGAACAACATGCCATGCGTGATGATCTAGCTGTTCACCAGGCAAGCGACAATCTGGTACAGGAACAACAAGAAGCCATGGACGGGTTGGAAGGAGTTCAAGGAGGAGTTTTTCAAATTCTTCTTACATTCACCGTGAGAGGTTAGGTGATAGAGTGCGACAGACTTTTCAACGAAAAGGGGAAAAATTCAGAGAATATGCTTTACGACTACAAGATCTGATGCGACATTTGGAGTACTCCACTCAACAGAAATTGGATAGAATATATCGGAATAGTCGCCGTGAATATCAACTATTCATCGGACACACGAAGTGCGAGAATCTAATTGATTTGATATCTCTCGGTGAGCTGTATGAAGATATACCAACGATGTCGATGATGAGGGAGCACCAAGAAACACCACGTTAACCAAGGTCAAACGTCGCGGGTATTAACAGCATCTGTCGTCGCTGTGCCCAACCAGCACACTTCGCTTGTGACTGCAACAACCAAAGGGTCCTATTTTGCTGGGAGTGCGGTCGCCGCAGAGTACTTACCCAAAATTGCTGTCAACAGATCCAAAGTCAAACTCCACAAGCGAGAAGCATGACATCGAACGATTATCATAACGTAGTCTCGAAGGTACAAAGTTCCGAACCACAAGTAAAAATCAATACAATACAAATGGTAGGTGATAATGTAGTAGCTTCCGTAGGCATAGGACAAAAGAAGGTAAGGGGTATAATAGACACTGGGACCACCAGAAGTATTATCCACAACGATATTCTAGCTCTCATCCCCTAAGTATCAAAAATGCAGGAGAAGCGCATTGATGTAAGAATGGCCAATGGTTCGATTCAACAGAGAAACTTAGAAATAGAGGTGGTTGTGCGAATGAACCAATCGTGCTTCAATTTAAAATTACTACAATTGGAAAAGTGTCTAGATTACTTAACACTAGGAATGGATTTCCTAGCTATGGCTAACGCCACATTGAACATAGCAGGTCACGCTTTCTCGATTTCCAGCGATAAGACTTGTGAGTCCACCGCACCACTCATCTTCCCCCACCCAAACCATTAACTCGAAGATCCCCAAGAAACGACTCAACACATTGCGGATATACCGGTAAAGGTAAATGAGACAACATGCAACAACATAGGGCAGGGGAAAGACACGGGAAGTAAATTGAATACAGCGCTGGAAAAATGGACTGGTACAACGACAGCCACATGTGTACATGGTACTACCCTCGAACTCCAACAATTTTCGTACGAAATAGAGTATCGAAAGGGCAAGCATAACGTCATCGCCGACGCTCTTTCAAGACTGCCAGACGGGACGTCCGAAGATTTACGCCGAGCTGTTGACACCGTCAGATGCAACTGGTTAAGTAAAATGATACACTCACCAGTAACCACATACGACGAAGACGAAGACCCCTGGAAGTTATGCGTCGCCACCCCCGACAGAAAAAGAATTTTATATGAAAATCATAATGCTCCCACAGCGTGATACTTCGGAGTACGAAAAACTGTTGCACGGATTGCCCGCCGATATTATGGGCCGGGGATGTCCAAACATATAGCGAAATAGGTTCTTTGCTGTGACTCATGCCAGCGATAGAAGGCATTTCAACAAAAGCCAGCGGGGATGATGTTAACACCAAACGAGGCTTGGTGCACAGAGTGTGCAGACTTCATAGGCCCCCTCCCACGATCAACTGCAGGTCATAATATGGCATTGGTATTCGTCGAAAAATTCACCAAGTGGACAGTGATCGTACCTTTACGCCAAGCGACCACGCCCACACTAGCAAAAGCTTTCAGAGAAAGAGTCCTGGGACGTTTTGGAGTCCCGCAAATACTCATAACCGATAACGGTAAACAATTTGTAAGCCGTCAATTCAAACGTTTTTAGGAAGAAATGGGCGTAAGACAACAGTTTACGCGTGCCTTACACACCACAGGAAAATCCGACAGAGAGAATGAATCGCACCATCAAGACAATGTTAGCGCATTTCACAGACAGACATCAACGCCACTGGGACACCTTGATATTCTGCTAGTTACTTAAATTTGGGAACCACGAACCACGTTTACCTCACGCGCTTTATGAGGAAGAAATCATTGAAACAGGAACAAGAACAGAAACACCCCAAACCAAGGAAAATCATATGAAAGAACTATGGGATGGTCAAGTCCAATATGGCGAAAGCAAGCCAAACGCAGGCATTATAATCTCCGAAGAAGGAATTGGACACCAGAAATTGGGCAACAAGTTTTAGTCAAGACACATCACCTCTCAAGTGTAGCAGATAACTTTGCTGCAAAATTGGCTCCCAAATATAATCGACCCTACCCAAGTAATAAACTTTGAATCTCCGGTTATAATGGCAGTGCAAAGTGCAGATGGAAAAATAACAAAAAGAGTACACATTGGGGAAACAAAGATTTTCCACGATAAACAATTTTGAATGGAGATCGTAGTAACAGTGAGCTTGTCCAGATTGCCAAAAGCCTTGGCGTCTGGTTTCGTTTTTTTTCCTCCTTCTCAAATTTGCCGCGAAAGTAAGGAGGAAGTGTAACGAAGCATTCGCCTCGTTACTAGCAATCTACCGTCTACATTTATTCTTATTATTATTACTTTTGTTGTCTTACTTACACTCATTTTATATTCTCATTTCTAATACGCTCACGTATTGCTATCTAAGAGATATTTTTGTTTGTATCTCTAATATATACTTATTATTTTAAATCAACTGCGTAAATCTGTCTGCGTTGATCATGTCTTGTTTGACAAGCAAATTCTCTTTAGGATAAGAGAAAAAGAAAATATCGATATAACAGTTTGAAGCGAGTTCGATTTTTGGTCGAGTAAGCAGGGTTTTTGTCTGTCGAGACTGATCTGGGTTAATACGCGGCGAACAGAGCTAGAGAGAAGTCGCAAAAAGGGAGTAACTTAAAGTTGAAGATAAAACAAAGGAGGAGAGACGGGTTGTTGCTTGCCAAAGCGTGAGAAAAGTTTCGGAATTGATACCCAGTTGTTAATAAATGAAATTTAATAATGGAATTTATGAAACTTAATAAATAAAGCAAATTCTGAAATTTAATAAACAATATAAATAAAATTTCTTTCCTTCCTCAAACTGTTCATATATCACTGGTGTGAAGTTAGCCCCCAAAAATTTTTTACGTTTGTGTCTTTGCTAAAAATGACTTTGCTAAGATAATTGATAATAAAGCGGCATAGAAAAATAAATAAAATACTTACGAAAACTAAACAAAAATAGAAAATATAAACATAAATAAAAAATGAAATCATGCCTTGTGCTATAAAAAATAATTATTTAACAATATTTACCAGGCACAGCGCGCTTGTACTTTAAAAAAAATTACAATGTACAAACCACATTATAAAATGTAATAAGAAATAATACACCTCCAGTTTTTTGATATATCTTAAAGGCTTCGAAAAACTATCAGAAAAACCTAACTTCATGATCCAAAGTAGGAGATATCACAGTGAAAAGTGTCAATATGTACCATTTCCCATATACATGAAACACTTAAATCGATATAAAAAATTTTTCAGAAATAATACACCTCCAGTTTTTTGATATATCTTAAAGGCTTCGAAAAGCTATCGGAAAAACCTAACTTCATGATCCAAAGTAGGGGACATCATAGTGAAAAGTGTCAATATATACCATTTCCCATACGTTTATGTGTTGTTCAGCGTAAATGTTAAA
>KK351309.1:111193-121525 GCA_000671755.1 Glossina brevipalpis | reverse complement strand
TTTAACATTTACGCTGAACAACACATAAACGTATGGGAAATGGTACCTATTGACACTTTTCACTATGATGTCCCCTACTTAGGATCATGAAGTTAGGTTTTTCTGATAGCTTTTCGAAGTCTTTAAGATATATCAAAAAACTGGAGGTGTATTATTTCTTATTACATTTTATAATGTGGTTTGTACATTGTAATTTTTGTTAAAGTACAAGCGCACTGTGCATGATAAATATTGTTAAATAATTATCTTTTATATTTTTTATAGCATAAGGCATGATTTTGTTTTTCATTTATGTTTATATTTTCTATTTTTGTTTAGTGTTTGTAAGCATTTTGTTTATTTTTCTATGCTGATTTATTATCAATTATCTTAGCAAAGACACGTACACACTATGAAGCTAGCCCACATTTTAGCAAAGACATAAATTGTGGGCTAGAAAAGTGTGGGCTAACTTCACACCAGTGAAATACTATACTTGTGCGATTTTTTGCAAACGCTTGATTAGAGAACTGTATGCTTGAGCAAATGCATTATAGCCTTTATTTCTTGATATTTCTGTTTCGTAGTTTGGTTCAAGGTCCTTTTTTAGAGTCGTAACATATTTTCATGAACTGTCCTTATTTTCCTACTTGTTTTTGTATCTATTAACAAAAATTATTATTACTACTACAGTTTTTCCAGGTTTCCACTATGTCTGCATTTCTTATTTAAATAAATAATGTTGTTGAGGAGAGAAATGGTTGGTCAGACATCAGGTGTAATTTATTTTTATGGAAATTTGCAAATTTTCGCAATCATACGATGAAAGCTGCATGTTGGACGTTTGGATTGAATAGAATAGAAATAAATATGAATTACATATGATATACATGATACAGGCATATATCATAATTTATATACTTACGTATACCACGAGTGGGTTACAAACTATAGGTACTGACTGACTTGTCTTTCCGTTAAAAGCAAAACAAAAATTTCCACTTTTAATGAAAACAATTCGCTACATTTTGGCGATCAGCAATGATTGAGAAAAGTCTCCCACACATCTATTGGCGCAGAATGATGTCGGAGTGCCGTTGTTTTCTTGCTTCTATCTGTTTCATTTTTATTCATTTCAAAAATAGGTTATATATGGCCATCAACTTTAACTTCAATTCTTTTCTAATTTATTCGGTGGTCGATTTCCACATATAAAGTTATAATTAAAAAGGACTAATAAAATATATTCCGCTACGCCTTATCTTTTATGCCGTCCGCGTTTATCTTAAAACCAAGTTCGAAAACTGAACTTCGGTACTCTATGTGATGTGGTAGATTTTTTCCATTTCTATAGAATATCGTGGAAATCTTTACTGCGTTCTTTATGAATAGTGAGCAAAACATGCGGAGAATACATGTGTTCTCAGCTTATTTTATACTGTAGGCAAGGCCTGTTGCAGATTTGGATCATTTTTAATGCCAGGATATGTGAAAAATGTTCAATGTTTCTGCCAAATTTCATCCAGATATTTTAATTTTTGCGATCGGGAAAATAATCTTCGCAGACGGTTGAACGGATGGACGTCTAGGTGTTTCAGTTTATGTTAGAGTGTAGTCTGTGCCTCTGGAGCGGGTTGCTCCATTTTCAATAAAAATAATCAAGAACATTTATAATTTATGGGTTCTCAGAAACTTCTATCTGACTGTTGCAAACAAGTTGACAATGCATATAACCCACATTCTTCCAATCCAATGATAGCGGAATCTTTCATATCCACCACCCTCATCTTAAGAAATTTTCAAATAAAGATTAAAATTAAAAGTTTGGCGTGGACGATTTTTCCTGTTTTCATATTAACACTCTATGGTCGTCGGTACAATATACGTCAAAATTGTTATCGTTGTATCAAATTATTTAAGTATTATTTCAGCTTTTGTTAAAGAGAATGTTGCTGCAGATATCTAACGACGTCACTTGAACAAATTATACGATGCATTGTTCCAAAAAAGACTAGCAATAGCGATTAGCAGCTGCGAAATCATCCTCTGGTATGAGACGTTACGTTGCAAGAGTCTTCAAGGATAGAATGTTGCAGCTCGAATGAACAGTTCTGCCGCACCCAGCGTACTTACTAGATATAGCGCCTTCTGATTGCCATTTCTTCTGGTCAGAAGCGTAGCTTGGGTAGCGCAGGGTTCCATAAAGTTGAAGAAGTGCGAAAATGCATCGATTGATGAATACCCTCAAAAGATTGTGACTTCTTCTGACACGGTATAGCCACGTTGTCAGAAAGATGGGAAAAAGTTGTAGAAAATATTTTGATTAATATATATTGTAGGAATTTTTTCCAATGAATGACTTTTTGAAGTGAAAAAATGAGCAACATTAACGCAAGGACCTATTATTAAGGTTGTGATTGTAATAATGTTGGTTTTCTTTGGCAACAGTAAGTAATTGCACACCAAAAAAAAAAAATCAGTGCATAATATATAAGCGTTGAAAATATTCCATTATTTTAATTATTAACAGCAACTAATAAATCAGAAGTCATATGTATTTACTTCTCTCTTCTTCTATCGAAGAAAGCAGAATAGACCCGAACGCTTGTGTGTGTTGCAAGCAAAGGAGATTACAGAGGGGGCTGAAGAGCCAAATCGGCTTGGCAAAAGAAGAAGGGAACCACGGTAGCGCAGGTCCCGCTAATAACCTACATCGCAAAGGTAACTGAAGAACTATGATAAGGTGCGTCTAGTAATCGCAGGATTACAATAAAATAAGTTTTGCGAAGAAAACACTCGAACAGCAAAATGGAAGTGTTCAAACACTCTTGCAAAATCAAATTATATTATAAGTTGTAAGAAAAATTAGATAAAATAGACGAAATAGAGAGAAATTTTTCTTTGTAAACCTTGTTGCTGTCAAGACATCTTTCCTCTTTGCAAAATCATAAGCAAAATCGTAAAACGAAACGGCAAGGGGCCCTTGAAGTGAATGTTAGAACTTTACTCTTGCACTCTTGAGTGTCTATCCGCTTTCTACGGTATTCCAAGCATATTTTCGGATTTTATCATTGACTACGACGATCCTTCAAAGTCTCTATGTTAAGATTCTGCGAAGATTAAATGAGATTAAAATTTGCATCCCTTTTAACACATAATGTCTACAATATACTTAACGACCATTCCGTTCACAAAAATATATTTTTTTTATTTTAAAGGGCAAGACACTTTCAAGTAGCAGTTTTCATGGTCTTCCTTGTAGAAAGAATCCAACTTTTGAGTAAAATATCGCTTGCGCTAATAACTGTTATACAGAGACATAGAGTTCTGTCCATCTGCTTATCAGTTTTACGCTGACAAATAAGTACTTATGGTGGCGCGTGATAGTTATTACATATGAATAACGAATAACAAATTTAATAGACCGTTTTGTTTCGGTATGGAGCATAGTGAAATATATATTCAAGGGTAAATGCAAAAGAGATTAAGAGTCGATTTGGTATCAACGCCTTTGATTACGAGAAGGCCGCTAACGGATACTTTTAGTTTTCGTATAAGGTGAATGTATGCCATTTAATATCTTCTTCATTGGGTAGAATGATAACAAATTTAAGAGAAGCTGTTATATAGATAGTAGATGGTGAGTGCGCTTTGGTTAGTTTTATTAACCAACATATTTAGAAATACTATTATATTATTAATATTGACTTTGTATAAATTTCATGAGATTTTTTTTATATTTTAAGCCTTTTAATAAGGAAACCTTTAAACTTCAAACTTGATATGTTATATTAAGTTTTTCCTCAAAATCAAGGTCCATTAGCAAAAAGGTTCACTTAACGACCAGAAATGCTAAAAAGAGAAAAGGCATCGTACGACATCTTAAAAAAATTAATTATTTTAAGCCCATAAAAATGCAAAGACGTCACACTCTGACGTGGTGTTTGGTTATTCCCCATGTGTCCATTGTATAATTACGGGAAATTTAATTAACTTAAAAGTTTAAAGCTTTCAACAACAATTTCTCTCGTATACACATTCGGAGTACGTTTATTTAACCATAACAACAACAACAACGATTAGACATCACCAAAATCACATCGATGTTGTTTGGTTTGAAACTTTCAATGACAGATATTCTGTTGTTGGCAGTAACACCGTCAACGATAGCCTGACGATATTAGTGTATGACTGTACATATATACATATATATATATATATATTATGCATCTTAGTAATATATACTTTACGGAAGATACCAAATGTAACGAACATTTCTTGTGAAGTCACAGTGCGACCCGACAATGAAATATATCTCACATTTGTTGTTCCTGTACTTGGTGGTTTCTATATAACATTTTTAGATAGTCATTGCGACCGTGCATCTGGCATTGTAGAGTTGAGGAAATAACTGAATAAGTAAATAAAAAACTTAATGTATGAAATACCATAAAATTGTCAGCTCTCTTTGCTTAATGGCTTCTTCCCTTTGTGTTGGTTGAAAGCTTATTAACAGTTAGCGTCACGTATTCAAGTACAAACACATAAATTGTGCATTTACAAGGATAGCAATCCAAAATGCTAGGAGAGCAGCAAAGAATTCAGCCAAGAAACCACACAAAGTATCTCATAGAGACAATTGCCTGTGCCGAAGTTGCGTAGTAATACCTGTTGTAGTTCTTTTCTTCGTTCGAATTTCTTTTAAAAGTCGTTGTTTTAGTTTGCCACATAAGGGCTTTAGAACCTGACCATTAGCCACTATCAAATTTCGCAATCGCCCACTTGAGCTATTCCTTCTTCACGGTCGTTATAAACGTGTCAATTAGAGAATATACAACAAAATCCGAACCGATACATACCCTCTGTAATGCAATTAGGCACAATTTACTGCCCCATCTCCAAAAAAAAAGAAAACAGGAACATTTTGTTGTTGTTTTTTTCTCGTCATAATCGCACTCACTAATATTTTCACTTCAAAGATTACACTTAACGATTGATTTTCATAGATCTCATTGCAATGTATCAATAAGAGTAAGTAGTAGCTTTGTTTCACGGTAACAATACTGCAATTTAAGTTATCTCATTTTTTTGAGAGTAACACTTCAATTGAGAGTGCGATTAAAATAGATAAACACACGCACGTGTAATAAGTTTAAAGAATGGAAACAAAGATAATGGAAAAATACAGAAATTAGAAAAAAAGAAGAACAAATCGAAATAATGATTTGTTGTAAATCGAAGTAAAATAGGTTATAGAGTGATCGGCAATGGCCCAAATTTTGCGGGGAGAAAAATAATAAAACAAAAACAATAAAAATCGTTAAATCGATTTATATTAAGAAAAGCTTTCGTCAACTTTTCGGATGAGAGCGAAGTTTCGTTCGGGAATGAAGTAAAATTTTACGAAGAAGTTATAATCAGACATTGACGTTAACAGAAAGGCTGTGTATCATAAAAATAAATTTCTGCAACGGACGATAGCGTTTAAAGCTCGAGTGTGTATTTACATATGAACTGTGAAAAGGTGAAAAACGATAAACGGGATTGTCTATTTTCGTATGTATTTTGGATAGATCTGTGAGAACCTTAATTATAATATATAAAAATTGCAATTTATGATCGTAAAAATAAATGAATTCACACTTTACTTAAAGAGGTCGAAGTGAGAGGTGACAAGTTCATCAAAAATAAGTGAAGCACAAGGTTTAAAAATAATTACTTTTATTAACTTTAAGTTATCATATAATGAAAAATCCTTTACTATGGATTATTGGAAAAATGTTTTCATTCGATACAAAAGAATTTTAATCTTTAAATGAATCAGCAAATATAAATAAAAATAAACCAAATAACAACAAGAAGATATATTTTTACTAAATTTCGTACATTTTCTCAATACCGATATATTATTTGCAAAATACAACTAATAATTATTAGTATGAGGCAACTTTATGCTTTTTGTTCAACGCATGTTCCTGAACAAAGTTTAAATAAGTTAAAAACAAAATAATGGGTATTTTACCTTTGTCTCATGTGTACTGAAGTGTACTTGATACATTCCATTGACTTTTAATAGGAAGAAATCGAAAAAGAAGTCAGCTACGCAAAACGAAGCGGGCGCTTTGTTAAAATTCTCGTTCCCATGTAGAGAAAGAAAAAACTGCTGGCCATCTGTTTAGGGAAAAATATTTGTTTAAAATTATTCTATAGAAAGGTCATCGAGATATTAGAGAAAAGTTGGACTAATTGTAGCAGGAGAAACTGTTGATGAAATAAATCGAATTTAACAAAAGATTGTCTTTTCACACGTAGTCCTGGGATCCATTGACTGATGTTCACTTGAATGATATCACTTAAAAAATTATAAATTGTTTTCATTGCTTCAGGCAGTATCAACCGATTTTAGCAAAGATGATTAACAAAAGAGCTTTTTAATGTTAATATGCTATATGCAAACACTGTGTTATTCTTTTACCTTGATTAATCATATATAGTAAGAAAAAAAGGCTGTTTCTTCTCTCTTAGTATTGTTATTAATGTTCATGTTTTCAATATGACTTTAATTATTGTAACAACAAAAACAATAATAATAACAAGCAACGTTTTCTGAAATAATCTGAAAATCATATCCATTTGCTTAAAAGTTTCAATGTTAAAATGAAGCCAAATAATAAAAGGGAAAATTGTATAAAATCAAGAAAATGTAAAAAGGCTGAAATGCAAAATACGTACAACCAAAACCTCAAAAATTAAAAATTGTTTATTATTTCCCTATTAAATAAATTTATAGAATAAATAAATAAATAAATCGTCGAAAATTATTGTTAAAATATTTAAAAGTAATTTTAGTCATCAGAAGTGCTAGGGAACAAGTAATTTTTTTCTTTTCGGAGCCATGGAAATGCACTTAGCGAATTCTCTAAATAAAGTAAAGTATGTTATGTATCAGATAAATCAAAATGATATTTATTCGCAATAGATATTTTTCTGGTAATAAGTTTCTGATTAACCAACAAGAGTACCATTAATTGATATTGATAATGAATACATATGCTTTATGTGGTCCTTGAAGTGTCCTTCTGGCTGTTACACACGTTTTAACAAAAATATGAAATTTCGATACTTTATAAATTATCTTTCTATAGATACTGAAGGACTATCCCGAGAATATCTGCGCAATTTTTCGTCGTGGTTTCTATTCTAGTTTGTCAGCAAACACTGTAAAGACCAAAGTCGGGCGCTGGTTTCGGTTCACACTCTCCCTCCCTATATTTCTTGCTATAAAATATACTTTGCTATCAGCAGTAACTCACAGTATGAAGACGACTATTGTTAAGGGGGGTAGCTCTGGCAAAAAGTGGAAGGAGCTGGCAAGGCCAACAGTAGTAAGTATATCCTCTTCCCTTTTGCTTACTGACCAGAGACATGAATGGTCGCACTTTAGAGTAAATTGTCCTGTAAGCATCCGAATGCTTGAGGGTTCTGAGGGGCCAACTACTGTCCGATTTAACTTATATTATTTGACTTAAACGGAAGGACTGGTTATGTTGAAATTTAGATTTGTATCATAGGAGTAAATGTTGAATAAAAAATGGTTTGTGAATTCCGAGTAATGGAATAAATGGTTTAATTGCGAATGGGAGAGCTTTAATAGATAAAGAACAGCAGAATAGAAGAACCAACATTAATATATCCGAAAGGGAAATATCAATGAAATTCTCTTCTTTATAACACAATAAAGCTTGTTGGTATGTAAAAGCTCATCTAGATTTAGAGTAGGATGGAATTGTCGTTGTGAGTTTTCACCTAATTAGAACAGATTAATTCTTATAGATAGACCGTCGCTAAAAAAGGTTTATCGTAAAATTGATGAGAGCTACAGCACTCGGCACGATCCCACTTAAGAGTGTCTCATTTCAGGTGCTTCAAATGCTATATAACAACAATCCCCATTGATTCGATCCATCACTTGGGACTATAAATATCATCATCACGACGTATGCCGCTAACGGCTAATCTATATCTTGAATTTTTAACAGATTGTGTTTCAAATTATGCTTTTAATTACATTTGTGTTCAATGAAATAATTCACTTTTTATAGAGGATTCCACTTGTTGTAAATACACGCATTATCATATCAATTAAATCATTTTCATGCATCGAATTATTCATCAATTTTACGCAGTTTTTTAATACATTACTCAAATATTCTAGTGATTGTTTAATAATTTAGGTTTTAAGCAGATATCAGTTGCCTTCTTGTACTTTACTTGCCCTATTATGATGATCTCGTTGATAAATTGCGATGCCAGAACCCCATGCTTAAGGATAGCTTACTTAGAGTTATGAGATCTTACGTAGTTTCGAAAAATGGTAGCACCCATTATAGTGCGGTCATAGAAACTGATTGCTCATCTTTTACTAAGATTCTGGCGGAGCGCAGGCTCCGTGTTGGTTGGGAGCGGTGTCGCGTTTATGATAGTGCTGAGGTGGTTGTTTGTTTTAAGTGTAGTGGTTTCAATCATGTTGTGAAGGATTGCAAGCATGCTGTAACTTGCTACAAATGCCTTGATAGTCATGATAGTTAAATGTATCAATTGTATACGGGCTAATGACGAGTTTAAATTGGGTCTTGATATTGGACACCTTACGTTGAGTAGGGATTGTCCAGCATATCTCAACAAGTTGAAAAAGTTAAAACAGAGAGTTGGATATGATGGATAATTTCTACTCATATAATGGTGGTCTAAACATGGAAATAGCCTTAAAAATTGTTACTGAAACTCATAAAGGGTTATCTTAATGCGAGGAGTTTCAACAAGTCTAAAATTGACTATTTTAATTACTTGTTGTGTACTTTACCGATCGATATTATTTGCATTACAGAGACTTGGTTCAAACCGCATATTAATGACAGATTTTGTGAAATTAGCGGTTTTGATGTTGTCCGTCATGACAGGACTTGCTCTAGTCGAGGCGGTGGTGTCGCTCTCTATATTAAGCGGAACTTAAAGTCCAAGATTGTGTTGAAGTCCGGAGATGACAGTATTGTGGAGTATCTTGGTGTTGAGATAAGTGGCAACAACTCCAAATGTTTAATTATGTGCGTATATAATCCGCCCCGGTGTTACCGTGTGGATGATGTTTTCAGTGCGTTGGATGAGATTTCTGTTGCTTATGAAAATATAGTCTTATGTGGAGATTTCAATGTTGATTTGCTCTTGAATGATGTGCGTGCTAAGCAATTATGCGATTCAATAGCAGCTTCGGGGATGACCTTGGTCAACTCCTGCCCCACTCGTTATGCTCATCATTGCAAACCTGCCTTGCTTGATCCTCTTTGTGTTACTGACTCGTCCCTGGTCATTCACTATGATCAATTTCCCCTAGGTGGGATAACTGACCATGAGTTGTTGTTCGTGTCCTGGAACGTTCATATAGGGTGTGAAATCAGTGAGCGGCTTACGTTTGCCTATAGGGATTATAAGTCAATTCAGGTTGATCGGTTAATGGCTTCTTCTTCCTTAATTTGTTGGAATAATGTCTCGAATTTTGCAGATGTAAATCGAAAATTATCTTATTTGACATATCATTTGTCCGAGTTATTTAATGAACATGTACCCTTGAAAACTTTTGAGGCTAGACCTTCCAAGCCACCTCGGTTTTCTGCTGAAGTCAAAAGAGCTATCGGTTTCCGTAACAAAGCATATAAACGTTGGAAGCGTTACCCGAACATGTGCAATTGGGAAGCTTTCCGGACACTTAGAAATAGGGTGCATAATATTACTCGACATTTGAAGCACCTCTACTATTGTAGGAAGTTTGATGTGAGTCTTCCTCCTAAAGTTCTATGGAAAAATCTAAAAGAAATTGGATATAAAAGGAGCCCGGTGGTGTGCGACGTTAGCCCTGATGAGCTGAACGAATATTTTTTGAAATCTAATCGGAATTCTCGTGATTGCTCATTACGTTTGGATGAAGAGTTATTATATCGGGATGGTGATATGTTTCATTTTAGGGCTTTCACTTGCGATGAAGTATGGCGGGCGGTTCATTCTATTAAATCTAATGCAGTTGGTTATGATGATATTAGTATTAAGTTCGTAAAACTTATTCTTTTTAGTATTATTCTACCATTGACTCATGTTCTAAATCACATCATTACGACTTGTTCTTTTCCCGATTGTTGGAAAATCGCGAAGGTTACTCCCATTGGGAAAAAACCATCGTCCGTTCTTCCCGAAGATTTCGGTCCAATTAGTATTCTCCCCGCTTTATCGAAGGTTTTTGAACGGTTAATAACTGACCAGATGGTACTACATATGAACATGAAGAATTTACTGTGTGAAAAT
>KK351309.1:90863-110397 GCA_000671755.1 Glossina brevipalpis | reverse complement strand
CCACGCTCACCAAATTGGTAATGCGTGCTCACAATCGTCATATGTCCCCACGCTCACCAAATTGCGACTGGTTAAATGTTTGATTGTGCCGCTTATATCTTATGGAGTTAACGTGTATGGGAAATTTGATTATGTTTCCAACAAGAAGATACAAGGCGTGGTTAATAAATATGCTAGATATGTCTATAATAAGCGAAAATATGACAGGATATCACAGTTCTCGGTGAATATCTTGAAGTCCGATCTTCCAACTTACTTTAACATCCGGAATTTAGTTTTCCTTCATAAGCTAATCCACATTCAAAGACCAGACGGTTCGCTAAATCTGAACGGACTATGAATCTAATCTTACCTGATCATAAGTACTTGTCGTCATCAAGACTGTTCTTTATTAATGCGGTTAAGTTGTGGAATTCGTTGCCTCCTGCTATTAAGATGGTTGTAAATCCAAGGTCGTTTAAGGTGGCTGTAAATGCCTTTTATAATGTACAGCTACGTCCATGCTGGAGCATTTATTTATTTATTTATTAAGTTATCATAGTTACCTTTTTTTATGGTTTTTAAATAGTGCCGTAAAATACCATGTAGTCTTATTGGCACTAAAATTTTTAATTTTAATTATTATAGTAACGTTTGTTATTATTATGATTAATTGATTAAAATAAACTAAACTAAACTATTATCTACTAATTGCTATTTCTTGCTTATATTGTGCTTGTTGTTTAGTTCCTAAAATGTTCAGTATTGGCTCATAATTTCAAGTTGTAAAAAATTTGTGAAAAAACGGATAAACTCATACAGGGACCAATATAAAGCTTTAAATTTATTGCAATTCAATCAACAATACACGGCTTAACAGTAGCACCATCAACAATTGAGGTAATCTGGCATCGTATAGGTTAGTATGTAAAGTAAAAGAAGAAAAGAGGAGAAAAAAGGAAACATAATTTTTACGTTACTTAACTTTTGTTTACGGAAATTTAAAAAAAATCTATTCTACATTCTCAACTTTCATGGCATACAATCCAATATTAATGTTTGTCAATTAGCTTTCAATCTTCATACGCCAATCCTTCTTCGCTGTGATTTTGCCAAATTAAGATGCCTATGTACTTGAGGGCCCTTCGTAACTTTTCCATCTTCATCCTGATTTATTGTTCCATTTTCTTTTTTTTGTACACGCTTATCCTTACTTGTCACTTGTACATACACTCCTATCTCAATTGCTTTAACATTTTTGACGTTAGAAGAATTTTCCATTTTTTCTTTATTTTGATTGAATGCCTAGATATTATTCGCCATTGTTCCTGTTGGAGAAAAAACTTAAAAATGAAATCAAATATTCATACCATTAGAATTTTACGCAATTTTTTTTAAACAACAAATTTGTATTCCTTGAATGATTGAATATTGCCATTGAACGCAAAAAAGCAATAGACATTATGATTTTGCTTAAAACAAAATTAAACTCTTCCTGATAATTACATAAAGTAATAGGAATGCAGTTAATTAAAATGAATTTAGTTGAATTGCGATTAATTTTAATTGGATGACATCTTTTAATATATGGTTATCAATGAAGTACTTGATTGACCTTTAAAAGAGAAATCATCCATTCGAGAAGTAACACGTATTCAGTAAAAAATTAGATAGATACGTTTAAAAATCTTATCAACTTAAAGTTCAAAGCAAAAAGACATAAGAACATGAAGATCTTATGAAGAGTTTCTATATATAAAACAAGGCGCATGTTTACTTCACAGACTTGTTGCCTGGACATATCGTTTTTGACTCGGAAAGTGCCTCAACTTTAACATAAATCATAGATAGAAAATTGGCCTTTCGACTGGCTTGATTAATGAAAACATCAGAGGTAAAAGTTCTAATCGTTTCTCTACATTAGACTTGTTAAGTTCAAAGAGATGAATTTAAATGACAACGGTAATATTTTGATATATTAATTGAAGAGGTTGTTTCTAAGTTCATCTAGATTCATTAAAGATAAACATGCAATTTTCGCTTATTGCATCAATTGTGTGAAGCATGAAACTTGTTTCTGTCAATTTCGTTCTATAGTACCATAATTTTCCTTCTAGAGTTAAAAAACTCGCTGGTGCGAAGAAATTATTATTTATTATTATATATTATTCTTATTAGATCGACTTTTGTTGTTTTTAACTTCTTGACTTTTCTTAATTTGTCCAAGCAGTTGATTGTGTTAAAAGTCAGTTCATCCTTTAAAGTTCTATCTCCAGAACAGAATTTTGCATAATAATTTCTAACTGCCACATTCTTTATTAAACCCACACTGTATACTCTGTATAAACATGACGAATATGTACTTTTGGACTTCATTTTAGAGTTAATGAAGTTTATCCCATACAAAGCAGTTATCAAAACACAGAATTTTATATATTTTTTGAATGCAAAAATTTGCTTCTTCCAAGTAGTTAGCATAGCATAATAAGTAGAGAAAATAGATACCATCCACCGGGTGGTACGCACCCACTATACAACACAACTCCGTCAATTGCCAATGCAGTTCACACATGTTTTATCGCTATCATTACTTTCAAATGCGATGGATGTTGAGTACAATAAGGTAATAGTTGCGCAAAAAGCCCTTCCAATATACAGCTTTGACATTACCGTATTCCCGAACGGAGGACTACGTGGTTTTCATAGATATCTTCTCAGTTTATCTCAAATTCACGAAACCGAACCACACGATTACAACAGATATTGTATTCTTCTTCAAGGTTACTTTCTCCACCTCCAGACCATCTCTACATCTGAAATGGTCCATAATTCATCAGCAAAGCATTTAAAGATTTTGTAACTAAATGGAAGTCCAACTATACAAAGCATTGATTCTATTAATCTTGTGGAAATGTTTTAGCAGAAAAAGCCGTCCAAAGAGCGGAAAGTATGCCCAGCTTGTTCGATGAAGCATTAAAAACAAAAAAGGTTTGCTATATAAAGGCATATTTTCTTTGGCTTAGCAAACACTAAGATCGTATTGCGCACTCATAATTAAACATACTTTTAGTTACATTTTAATTACAGCTGTATTTTACACCGTACTCAAACATATTTTAATTTATATTGTGTATATCGTTAACTTATTTTTACTTGACAGTTGTAATAAAAAAACGCTCTTGATTTCCGATCCGAATCCCCTGGCTAAATTTCGAGGTGTTTAGGAATTGAACATATTAAATCAATCATTCGGTTTTGTGACTGCAAAGTCTTCAAGCCTTTCATTTATTGAAGGTTTTGAAAATAACAAAACTAATCTTTGAAGCACAACCAGACTAATAATCTTTTGTACATAAATAGAAAAGTACACTAATAGTAAATGAACCGAAGTTTGCGCTTACGTTGGTTTCTTTGAATAAAATTGTATTAGTATTATAGTATTTCCCAATCACGTTAACCAATAAAATTCTTTATTGATTAACACCAATATTCATATCTGTGGTGCAAGCAAGCATTTATATATATGTTTATGGATATATGCGGCGAGAAAATATTTATAAATGTTTATATGTAATAGGAATATATATATAAAAAGTAATAACTAAACGTATCTATATATTGCTATTGCTGCTCCACATCGGTTGAATTTGTCTATTGGAGAGAGTTGGAAATATTTTTGAAAATTTATTAAGTTCTTAACAAACCCGCCATCTGGACTTGTAGAGGATATGGTAAAACGAATTAATGAAGATTTAGGTCCTATCTCGGGCTGGTCTGTTAACAATAATTTAGGGCTAAATTCAGGTGAAACTAAAGCAATTATAATATCGGCTAATGATTATGATCTTCATTCTAGTGTTCTGATGGCCGATGCGGTGATAGAATTTGTCAGTCAGGTTACCAATCTCGTAATTGATTCCCGCTTAAGTGCGGAAGAACATATTAACCTCGTGACAATGCGTATACATAATATTTTGAGGAACCCCAGCCAAATTGAGGGAGGTTAAATGTCGCATTGTACTACTTATACCGTATGGAGCCAACGTTTATGGTAACTTTTACAGTGCTCCAATGAACAAGTTACATTTGTCTGTCAATAAATGTGCCAGATAAGTCTTTAATAAGCAGAAATGCGATACCATATCCCAATTGTCACTACAGACTCTAGATACTAGTCTTCCAACGTTTCTTAACGTCAGACATGTGATCTTTATTCGTAAGCTCATTTTTACTAGCATGCCAATATATCTACACGAAAAGATCTAGTTCGTCCGATCCAGATGCATCATGAATTTTATTTCATAAGTATCTGCAATCTTAACGACTATTTTTCATTAACGCCGCAAGCATATGGAATACGCTACCACTTGATATTAAGGCTACTGCAAATGCGATTATGTTCAGAACAGCGATCTGAGTTTTTTCTAATAATTAATTTTCCCTGTTTATTTTCCTTCTTTTCTTTGTGTCTTATTGGCCCAAAATTTGTTATATTAATGTGAATTAAAAATTTTTTGACTCGACTGTATTAACTACTTAATAATGATTAAAAAATTCAAACTTAAACTTAAACTTAATAGCTAGTTATTTACATTTACTTAAATATATATTAAACAATATTTACAAAATTCTTTTTAAGCCTATTTACTTAATACTTAAAATATATCTGAATTTTTGTGTTTGATAGATCGTATTATATCCTCTGTTAAATCACTGTTTTTATGTTTCGATCTTCTTACAGCAGTGCCAAAATTGAAGAAAAAGTAATTAAAAACCGAACTGAAGTGATATGAACTATTATTATTATGAACTATACTAATAACTAAACTAGTAGCTTAAAAACTAGAAAGAAAAAGAAAGAGAGTCAATAAGAGTAATTATTGTGAGTAATCAATTTAAGAGAGTAGTATAGCATGTGAGATTTTTAGTACGTTGATCTAACATTCTCGTTTGAGACAATTTGCCAAGTATTGCATACCCATTAGCTCACATAGCACAGCATAAGTTCTCCCATGGCACAGCTCAAACTTTGCAGTTTGTATATATAAACCAACTGAAGCGCACGCCAACGTTTGCATACAACAGCACGAAGGTACTTTACAACGCAAATAGTCAAATAATAGGAAAATACTTGCATTCGAAAGTGACTTATGCCCAAAAAAGTAATGAGGAAAATACCTATAAAGAAGAGCTGTTAGTTGGTCCCTTTTCGATACCGTTAAGTAATTTTTGATGTAACATGTAC
This sequence comes from Glossina brevipalpis, assembly GCA_000671755.1. NCBI lineage: Eukaryota > Metazoa > Arthropoda > Insecta > Diptera > Glossinidae > Glossina > Glossina brevipalpis. The sequence continues at coordinate 105,173 of KK351309.1, read as the reverse complement.
CGTTTGAAGAAGATTATGGCTTTTGTATATGCTCACTTTGTTGGTCTCACGCTGCTGTTTGGGGGACATTCGATATTGTGCGCTTGTATTATCTGCTATTAAAATTCATTCTTAGTTTTCCTTTCTCCGAACGATGATTATCGTTCATAGTTTCTTCTTTTTTTTTCCTTGTTTACATTCAAAATATTTTGCACTTTTGTTAAATTTCATTTTCATGTATTTTCTGTGTATTCGAGTACTTAGTATGTACCTGCACCTAAACTTAACACTTCTCCTTTCCACACTACACTATTTATGGTTTTTATTGTGTTTTTCTGGTTTACTTCATTTTTATTGCTTTCTATGTTTTTAGATAACAAGTTAATGTGAACTTAAACATCCTTATGTACGTATGAACAAGGTAAGCTGAAAAACTCTCTTTGTTCTGTTTGTTGTTGTGTTGAAAACTACAAATAATGCGAATAAAAGCTTAAGTGTGACAGACGTTTTTTCTTATATTTTCGATAAAATAGCAAATAGAACTTTATTAGTCCTAATAAGTTTTAACATATTTTTAGGTTCTTTTTCATGTTACTTTAAGACGTATTTGGGAAATACCTTAGTAGTCAGTGTAGGTTGTATCTCGTATATCCTTCGATGTAGTTAAGCTAAATTAACTCAGTGAGGACCACAGTTTAAGTTGCTTTAGTTGCTTAGAAAGATATGTTTTTTGTTTACTTAAAAATTTAACTCTGCAATGGACTGAAGTACTTTGAGTGAATTTCATTCATTTTGTTTTATAATAAATCAATAAAAGTTAAAAATCCAAGTGAAAATTTAAAGAGATTAACTTTTTAATTAGTTTCTAATTTTAGTTTTAATTGTTGTTTCATGAAATGCTGAAAAGCAAGTCTGGATAAATCATTTACTTCACACTTTTAAGTGATTAAAGAATAGCTAAAGAAAGTATATCACTTAATATTGAATGTTCGATGTATGTCCGTCCAACATGGTTACGACTTAATTTTTGTGATGTCTTTCGATAGGTCCACTAAAATTTTTGTTGATCATGACAGGCAGATTCGTTTCTAGTCAGCATATAAGCCATTGAGGAAATATGCGGGCAAATCAATTAGAATGTGCTAAACAAGATAGGCCGCAATACTCTCTCACTTTTAGCGCTTCGTCTTGTTACGGTTGTAAATTCAGAATATGTAATGTAGGTTCCAGTTTTTCATTTCGAAACATGTTGTTTTGAAAATGTTAACATATGGATGATTGGCAGAAATGGACTAATGACCAGAAAAACAAAATAACTTAAAATACACGAATTGTACCGTGAGTGCAAACGAAGGCCTCTACTTCATTGGACGTCTTAATGTATTCTCCTAAGTATATTTTTGATCAGCATGAAATTTAGAATCGATTTAAGCATTTCTGTCTGCCCGTCTATGAAATGTCTATGGTAATAATTTTCCTGGCCGCAAAAAAGAAAATATTGACTTCAAATACTGGAAGTTGTCGCATGCAGGCTGGTAATGAAAATGGGCCAAAGCTGACCTGGGCGCACCCACTGAGAACGCCTCTTTTCCGAGGGTAAGGAGAGAGTGCATTTTGCGCTAATTACTTATACACCATAGCATATTGTCATAGGTATTGTCTGAGCTTATATGGGTAGGATCGCCCCACTCGATAAAATAAAATATTGAAATTTAATTTTTTATGAAAAAGGTTAGTAACATCAAAAAAAAGCTTCGGACAAAAGGAGCATTGACAGTTATTGGATGCGCCTCGGTTTAGAAACATTTCCATGGTATTCCGTGAAACTGCGAAAACCTGCCACTCCTACTTAATTTTACTCTCTCTCTCTCTCTCTCTTCGAATGGAAGTAACAAGGCAAGGCAGGTAAGTACCCAGGTAGATGGATACAGACGCTGACATTAGATGGATTGCGAATTCGATGCTGATCAAGAACACATACACTTTATTCTGAAACTTCAATAGATTGGATGGTTTGGATTTTTCCCCTTTTGTTCAAGTACCACACGACAGCAAAAGCAGAGTGTCTGGAAATGTTTATAAATTGATCTGCTATATTTTATGGGTAACGAGCAAAACAACCACTTTTGTACTTTACATCTATTCTTTGCAGGATTTCAACCATTTTCAATACCAATCCGCGTTCACAAACTTTCAACATTTCAAGCCTTGCTGTACCAGCTGTCAAAATATATAATGACAATACGACTTAAGTACAAAGTTGGTGCGAGAAAATACAACCAAGTCCTCTGCTAAAAAAAATTTTTTAAGCGACTCCTTAAATTATGCAGCCACAAACGAGCTCTCGAACGCAGTGATAATTGTATCATAGACAATAATATATACAATGTGAGTGCATTTCTTAATGGGCGGCTTAAAGTATGTTGACCTCAAGTCGTAAGACTCGAGAAATGATGAAAACAATAAATCGTACTGGGAAAGTTAGAACCTTACATTCTGATATCAAAAGTGAAGGAACATCGACACCACTAGTTTTAGGTTTAAGAGCTACGCTTATTTATACATTAGGTCTTGTTAGTCCTAACACATAGCAAGTCTCCGGCTAAACAAAAGTTTATACCATCGTTCTGTTTTATAAAATAAAAACGATAATATTCTTCTTAGATAAGAGATATAGATTAACAATAATTCACGTATCATTGTAATGGATCTGCTGAGATAGGAGAGATAAATGACGGGCGAGAATTTAGACGTAATGGACGGACATAAATAACTGATGATAGGGTAAACAAGCTACAAAATACTACTAATAAGATTGCACCGGATATCCAAAGGACGAGCGCATACCATGCAATTAACAAAAGTATCCTTTCCAATTCCAAACCACGTTTGAAAAAAAATAAAAAAAAGTTTGAGTTTGTTTCTGTAATTTTGAAGTTCATTTTTATGATTACTTTTCTCTGGAAATAATGTGATTAAAATTGGCTTTTAATCCAATAAAATCAAATGGTGTTCTTTTAAATTATCTTCATCTCCTTGTGTTTCCCACAGTTTTTCTGTCGAAATCGACATGATTAAATTGGAATTCTTCTAGGAATATGTAAAATAGTTTTTGCATTATATCTACTCGTATTCTTGTGAGGCTCTATAGTATGCAAACAACGTATATACATACATATACAATGTAAATACATACAAACAAATTGTGCTTCCGTGTGGGTATTCAGATATGTTGTTATTCTATTCTCATGTAATGCCGTGGAAATTTTTACTTATAGTTTATGAGTGCACTGCGCGAAACAGCCAAAAACGGATCTGCTTTCAGCTTATTTTACACTGTAGGCCTTGCCTGTGATCGATTTGATTCATTTATAATAGCAATGTATGTAAGGGAACTTTCAAAGCTTCTGCTAAATTGGAACCCAATACCTAAATTATTGCGTCCAGGAGAATATTTGCCACGGACATTACATAAAAGGAATGGCGGACAGACGGACATGCTTAAATCGATTCTAGATTTCACATGATATATGTATATATATATACTTTGTAGGGTCTCTGAAGTTTCCTTCTGGGCATTAGAAACAAAATGACAAAATGAGTGGTATACTCACCTTCGATGGTGGGTGTCAAAATGATATGCAATAATATGTGAATTTGAAGAATGGAGTTCGAATTTCTTACACCAAAAATTCGAAAATAGTTACAATTTGCTGAAATCTAGTGTAAATTTTTTAGAAAATTACGGTATAGTTTTAAAATACTATTCTCCTTTAAACGAAGTAGTATACGTTCAATAAATTCTTGCAAAAATTATTATTAATAAGGGACTCCCTTTTGTCCAAAAATTGGAGTTTTTCAGTGAAATACTTGCCGATTATGGGACAAATATTTTAAATTAAAATTTGGATGCTTGCGCTCCATGCAACAGAGCACAGAGCAATTTTGTAGCATGTTTCGAAACATTTTTTTTTTTGTGGTAATGCTTACATATACGAGGTCGTCTGGACGAATACTTTCTATATTTTGAATATCGACTTCAACTTTTCTCTTCATTTCACTTCCAAAGTTATACATAAATTTTAAATAGGGAAAAAATTTGCTGCTAATTTTCAATACATCTGTAGCTTATCTTTTCTCTAATAGAAATTTTATTTTTCAAAACAGTTCTTCTGCTGTATATAGAGTCAGTTATATTAGCTCTTATTTTTCTTCAAATGTGAAGCACATACACTTTGCAGTTATTTAATGCTTTTAATGTTTGATTTATTCTTAATAAATTTATTTTCCATTAGACAAATTTACTCAACTGAAAACTTGCTAACTTGCTAACTAGTTAAATTACGAGTTCAGTACTACCTTTCAGTGCTTGTCGAACATTTTTAATATGCAATGGAGCGTGGGTTGGGTGTTTATTTAAGCGGATGATAAATAATTTGAAACGAAATTAGTTATTGTTAATTATCATTCTTGTTGATTTAACATTGAATCACAAATATTTAGAAGTAAAGACAACTATCACGGAGTATCATTGACTTTAAAATTTATAATTATATTTGCTGTGATACAAAATGAAAAAAGAAAAAGGTTTTAAAGGTTGGATTTTTAATCAACTTTCTATCGCAGTTCTCTCATGTGAACGAGGATTCTGAAATCTAATGTTCAAGCCTTCATGATTTTAGTTTGCTTAGATTCCGAATCAGTAGTAATTGCAGTAAAATATAATCGACGTTAATTGTGTCATTTTCTTTGCAACATCCAGAAGAAAGCTTCAGAGACCCGACAAAGTATATATATCCTTAATCAGCATCAAATTCAGAAGCATGTCCGTCTGTCCGACTGTGAAATGTCTGTGGTAAACATTCCGCTCGGTACAAGATGAAGATATTAGATTGAAATTTGGGAGAAATATTGGAAGTTCTTGTACGCAAGTTGACCTTGAAATGGGCCAAATCGATCGAAGAACACGACCGCAGTAAATTGTAAACCGTAAATCACGGCTTTTTTCAAAAGCAAGAAAAGAATGAATCTTTTCCTCGTTATTCATAACCAATAACCGTTCCGTAGTGTCTGTGCAAATATGGAAAGGATCGACTACGCCTAATCGATATAACAGATTCTTAAAATTTAATTTTCTTGTGAAAACGTTTGTAACATCAAGGAAGAAGCTTCAGATAACAAATAAAAGCGTATATATTGCAATGGTTTATAGCTATTGTACTAATGATTTTAAAACATTGGACGGGCATAGGTTCCACGTCGTCGTAGAGTTATTATGTATGCTCTATGCACACATTATATTATATTGCTATGCTATGCTATGCATACATTACAATATTTTTGATCAGTATCAAATTCGAAATCCACCTAGCTGTGTCCGTCCGTCCAAGTGCATATCTCTCTTATTTGTAGGATGCTGCAGCAACCATTCTCCCCTTCGGCTAGATTATCAGTGGATCAAATTTGGCAGAAACATTTACAGTTTTTTCAGATAAAGATGGGTATAAAAAATTCCGCACAGCCGCATATAATTTTTTTTTACTATTACTTGCCCTTTGTTCGAAATAGTCGTATTTCAATTATATTTTAATTGTTTCAATTTTATTCTAATTGCGTGACCATTAATTATTTCAATTTGTTACATTCAGTTACGTCCTGTTATAATTTTTGTTTATAGTGTAAATTACCTGAATGTTTTCTTGCTTAGTGCTTGCGGTAATTCTAGGTTTCTAATAAATTCTTATCCTTCCTTTCCATTTCATTTCATTTTTACAAGTTTTTACATTGCGCTTATTGTTTAAACTGCCTTCACTTTCCGTTTCTTCCGTTTTCCTCAATGATATAATCGGGCTTTACTGTCTACAAACCAACCTAACTTTACATAAACAAAATAAGTTACTACCTCAATCATAAAAACTTTGTTCCTTTTGGACACAAAATTCTAGGTCATTCACTCGAACTTATTTACTTTTATTTACATTCATTTATAAACCATAACTAAGTCACAGAAAATATTCGACTGGTTTTTGGATAGCTTTCTTAAATACTTAAAAAAAACAAATGGTGAAAAATATTTATGAAGCATTGTAACCATTTAAGCCAAATAAATGGAAGTAATATTCGCTTAGTTTCCTTTAAAAATTTCAATATTTATGTTTTCAGACCTCTTTTCTTCATTTTCTATTGTGCGCATACAGATATTTCTGTACTAAATTTTTAAAACAAAAGTATAAGCACTTGTGCTTTTTATCATACCGGCTATCCATCCATCAAAGACGTGTGATTTTTGGCAAAAGGTTTTACAATTCTTTACAAAACATGCTCACACAAAGATTATGTAAATAAAGCATCTGTTGCAAAAGGCTTCAAAATTTATTGAAAGGTCACAAGTGCGCCTACGTGATCATTTTTCGTTTTGTTAAAATCTTTTGCCAAAATAAACAGTTAAACAAAAAATGGATAGTTGCGACTACTTGTAGAAGTGGAAAAGTACTCGATTTAAATGGTTGTAACTGCTTTTGTTTTCAATTTAGAAGCGCCATATAAGGTAAAATTTGTACACGTTACAGTACAAAACGGTTCCTGCGGTTAACAATTTGATATCATTCTGTAGATTAAAGAGAAGTTACTTTGTTTTATGAATTCTGCTAAAGTACGATAAATTCTTTGGTGTCTAAAATCTTCATTTATACGTTTCAAATCCGCTTGGCACGTCCAAAGCAGTGAAGTTTAATGTCTCAAGCGTAATTCATTTTAATATTTGTTTGTTGAACGATAAAGTATACGAAAATGTTTATTAATCGAGATTTTCATAAAAGTTCCAATTATTTAGGATTATCTAAGTCTGTTGGTATCGTCTTATTGAAATCATATATCTTCCACCCCTATATCTTGCTGTTTAAGCACAGAAGATGCGATTATCATGTCGCGATAACAAGCAACACCACTAACTGTTATTGCCTAACCAATCGCAAGTCATCAAAATGAAAATGAGCCGAATAAGACTTTATCCGAAAAATCAGCATCGATTTGGTTTCGTTCCGTATTCGACGAACTCTAATCGCTATGTAGAGCTCGACCCTTCATAAGCGTGAACTGTTATTATTCTGGTCGTTTTTTTTTGTGTTGTTGTCAAGAATTTATCTCACTTTACTCCGTAGTATGGGACAAATATTTAGTTGCAAAGTTTCAACGTTTCACTCTATTAACGAAAGATACTGTCTTGCGCTTGAAATTGGAGTTCATAAATACATTTCGCACCAACAACATTGAAAATTTTTAACCCATTTCATGTCATGCTCTGTCAAATCGTGCTATGCCAGAATACGCTGCTTGACTTTTTCTTCATCTCATTTCACTTCACGGGAGGCCGTGTCTTTGAGAGAATCCCCTAGCGTTTATAGCTTCATTGGCATATCGGCGACCAGCCAGAGTTTGTATGGCTCTAACTAGAAGCTCAGACCTTAAACTTTTAAAATAACTAAGGTACACTTGATATTTAAGTGAGTGAAAGCTTTTAACAAATCGTTAAAATTAGTTAAATCTGACAATTTTAGTTTTATATAAGAAATACAAATGATGATATCGTTTTGGTTTTGCGATAAGTACTTAGTGCTTCTGCGTGTAACTTATCGCGCGTGGCTCGACTCTTTTGTGATCTGCATGTGCCGCTATGTTAATTTAAGATGTTTCTGGGCTTTAAAACTGCTTCCACAAATTGTTAGTAGAATTGCTTGATAGAAAATTGTTTCTTGCTTTTTCTTGTTTTTATATTCACTTGCTTACTGCGCTACTTACATTTGTTTATGTTACTTTGTTGTTTTTGTTTCCTGAATATTTGCGTTAGTTACTTGAGTCATTGTTTGAAGTTAGATAACGTTGATTTCTCTGCTCTCAATTAATGATTCGCAATATTTATATTCTTCGTCTTTTTTTCTTATAGTAATCGCTAATTTTTAGCGTATTAAGACTGATTTTTCTCTGCATCTCTGCATCTGCGAAAATGAAACGTTTGCATACGTCATGTGTTGCCGAAATAAATTCGGGTTCCGATTGCTTCGTTATTTGTTGGTTATGTAAACAATGCAGACACCCGAAATGTGCTGGCCCTACCACCAATACTACAGTCTTCGACCCGTCTGACCGCGTATAATACTCATATCGCCGTTCCAACCGCTCTCTTCCTCTCAACTTACCTGCAACAATGAACCAACATTCAACCTTACGGACCTATCTACGCCTAATCCTTTAACCGCAACGCTGTTGTTGATAGTCGGCAAGCTTCTTTGAACACTAACAAAGTTGATCACACAACGGTCGGACTAGTCTCTGCCTTTTTGTGAATGACTCTAACGTTAGTATTTCCTTCCGAGAGCAATATTTGTGTCAAGAGTTGCATCGTTTCTTTCTTGCAGCAAAATTTCCATCTGCGCACGGGTTTTCGATAAAGTAATTCATTTTTAGGTATAGACCATGCTATAGTAACTCTTTAGCACTTTCACTTTCATTTCTGACGTTGCTTTGGTCAGAATCCTCCTCTAGCTGCAAAAATCACGAGTACAGCTTCAAGTTTGGCGAAAATATTGGAAGTTCTTGCACACAGATCGGTCAATCGGCGCCTGTAGCGCAAATTAAATAAAAGTTCTTCTTTCCGGGTTTTTTGCTCGTTACTCGTAATGTGCAACAAATTCATAACAAACATTTCCACACGCATTGCATAAAAATAAACAAAATCAGACAAATCCCTCTTTATTGAGTTGAGGGCCGTAGATATGAAAGATTCGTTCACAGCCAAATATAATTTTCTTACGTATTTTTTTTGGTGTGCTTGTTTGTTGGAGGAAGCTTTTAGTATTAGGCTTATATCTCCAATATCTTAATTATTTTTGACGTATTGGTGATGTGACTTTCTTCTTGAACGTTCGAGAAGAAAGTGTCTTACTTATTTTAAATTGCTACTTTTCCAAAATTTAGAAGAATTTTTATTTGAACACTTGAGCCTTAAGCAACCACCATCCATGTGCTTTTTTCCTATCAAACTTGCTTTGCAATGTACTCGTTAAAATCTTTGGTATAAACCGTTCAACCGTTAATCCAATTATTATTAAAATAAAACTTTTTTTCTTGTAATGACTTTTCACTGCAGTTTGTGTAAAATATTGTTAAATTGTATACGCATTGGAGTGAAAACTTTCAAAGGAGCGAAGTAAATGCTTAAATAAGGAAAATTTCTTTCCTTACAATACAAGAGAATTTTTGTTATGTGCGTCTGTGCGCTTCATGTGACGCATATGCGGTATATTGATTTTTTAAAGGATACAATATTCTATACATGTGCTGTGTACAGACGATCCGTAGGGAAGAAATACCTTAGCATAAGACTTGCCGATATTTTATGTAGAATGAGATCACGATCAACTTCAAATACGATAATGATTTTCTTGAAAAATGTTGAATAATTTCCTTATTTTCTTATTGCTTACATCTTTCCGTCTATAAAATGGTAATGCTTAGTGAAAACGACATGGACAGATGTACAAAATATTTTTGGAATTTACAATGTGGTCGTAAGATAAGAATAAATTGTATGGCCCTAATTGAAAAGATAGGAAGTTAGCGTAGATACCTTATTTCTCTAAAAATACTTGGTTGAAATTAACGGTGGTCTGCACACAATGACGCCCACTAACATGTGTCTGCAAAAACCTGACAAATTTTTCTTCTTCGATAAGTTATGATGCGGTGGAGATATTTCCCAAAAGTTTTGAAAGTACTATTCGAGAGGATCAAGGCTGAAAATTTTTGAAACTACGGGATAGTTAAAGTATTAGGAGCATAAGTATTTTATCGTAAGATGATCGTAATTTAAAATCTAATCAAATACTATTTCTTCGCATAGACTAAGCAGAGAAATAATGTAAAAATTAAGGAAATCTTATATAATCCAATCCATCTTAATTTATCAAGTAATACGAATAGATCTTGAAAGCCAATCGACACATATTTTCTAAGAAAAGCTTACGAATTTGAGAAACTTTAAATGAAATCCGAATTATATTAAGTTAAAAAGTTAATTAAGAGACACTTAACGGCTTTCTCTTGAAAGTAAATATTATTCTTTTAATCTACGTCTAAGCTCTTTCAAGCATCGTATGCAAGGATCTCTAAGAGGTAGGCAAACATGTGCGTGTACTTCTGTTAGAAAGAAAAAAAAACTAAGAAATTTATACTGGCCTTGGGACATAGCTTAAGTACCAAAATTATGGTTTAAAAGAATTTGATTTTAGCCTAATAGAGAACTTACTTATAATACTTAATTGGCTCAAATTCCATCTCAGGAAAGCGTCTCAAAAACGTACTTCGGTTGGACAAGCAGACTTGATTAGACCAATTCCATGACTAGATTTACTAAATAAAATTAATGGTACACATATATCTCAATGTGATAATCGGAACAACAAGTCACATAACGTTATCGACAAATAGTGGCTGTGAATAAGAAAACCTTTATTCTAGCAAAAACGTATGTGTGATATGATGATATCAGATATCAGCCCAATGCATAGATAAACGCATAGAAGTACGTTTCGCTTTGCTATGCAACGTGTAATATTAAAAAAACTATAAGAAAATTGCATTTACAAGCAATGGAAAGGAAGGTGATGGTAAATTCTGTGGAATGTGTACGGTTTCCTTCTTTGTAGAATTGTGTAAAATTTTCTTCGAGGCTTCAGAATTTACTTTGTTTTTTAAAGTTATAAGCACACACACTGCTAGTGCAATGATTAAATGAGATCTTGAGTAATATCCTTCCTAAAAAGATACGTAGGATCTCAAGTTTTATGGATTGAAATATTGCTTTCAACAGATTACGAAAAAGGGCAGTATTCTTGAATGATTTATTTGTTCTTGTTCGACAAACGATTGCAAATCAAAGTGTATCTGCAATCCTGTGGAGCTCATTTCAATGCTTACGATAGTTCAGCAGTATGAGACGGAACGTATTCATACCGAAATTGATTTTAACGGCATATGGAGCAAAATTGTCTTTAATATTCGTGTTAACTGCATTCGTTGGAGTCTGAAAAATTTCTTATGATTCTGATGCCTGCAACTATAGGGGAAAAGTTAGACGCAGGAATTTCACTTTCGTTTTTCAATGCCAGGTAAAATGCAATACAAATAGTGTTTGATTTTGTTCTTTTTAGCAGCTGTCTACATACGAAAAATCATTTGTCAATGTCTTACACAAACTTCGCCGTAGGTAATGTTGAAAAAACTCATGTCTGAGTTTCGGCGAAGGTATGCAAAATAGTAAGTAATAAGATTTCAGTGAATATTTATAGCTTTTTATTTTTCTCTTTCTCTTTGTCGTATATGTGGTCTTCCTTCGATTTTTATAATACAAAGCTTGCTTGAGGGAATTAAGAATTTTTTGCGAATAATAACAACAGAATCCTTTAAATGGTCCTTATTATCCTTTCCAATACTAAGTAAAGTTTATGTGACTGAATGATCTCGTTTCACTGGCATTTCATAGATAAAATGAAATGTCGGGATGAAAAATATCCTATTGTCCCGAATTATCTTTCACCGGCAAGTGCAAAGAACTTCTTGTCTGTACGTTAGACAAACATTAAATAATCTGATCTGAAATAATATAGAAAAAAATATTCCATTTATTTATTTACGGAGAAATGATGAAATATATGAAGAGAGAAAAATCTTTCTTTCGAGATAAAAGTAGAATCGTTGCAAGGAAAACATATTTCACACAACAGACGCTTTAAGTTTACCGTTTCTTTACGTGACTTCTTAATGTATAGTTCCTGCTTTAATTCTTTTCTTTCAATTCGCTATCAGAAGATTAGAGGGTTGAACACTGAGCTCCAATGTCTTTACACCAATAGCTTTGTTTGCAACTTCTAAGTAATTTCTTTTACAGAAACATGGCGAGATATCTTCAATATGGAATTATTTTGCAATGATTATCAAGTTGGTGGTAGCGTCTTAACCGATGTGGCATTCTTCCCTTAATGTGATACTAAACCTTTTCGTAAAACGTTCCGTAAAGTGTAACACATAACTAAGTTTTAAAAATTTACGTAAAACATGCTCAATTTAAGCTGAAGATGTGATCGTTTAAATTCCGTTCAAAACTAATTTTCCCTCCTTGTCCTAAGGAATTTGTTTTGAGAACCTCTTGTGTCTTTTCCGCCGTAGATTGCTTTTTTTATCTCTAGAGAAACGTATACCTACCCATAGTGTTTCTGTTTTTGTTAACTTAGTAAATGGTACTACTGACTCGCCACCGGCTTTACTATGTGAGATAAACGTCAATGTTTCTAATCTTAATTCTAGGAACTTTATTTTTCATAATACACCTAGCCAATGTAAATATAACGATGTTTATTTCATGTCATATGTCATTTGCACAAATTTATTCATAATTTAATCTCAATATCGGGCTCTTTAAATGCTCTCAAATCAACTCTCATTAATGCCCACTTTTCCCTATGTCGTATCTAGATTAGAGTTTAATCTTTAAACCTACAAATGAAAGCAACTATGGTCAATATTCTCGGTTGCCAATCTTTTGCAAGTTTGCATCTATTTAGCTTGGAACTGTACCGGTTGTAAATGCGCCTCCGTGCTAGAAGAATTAACAATTTTCTTTTTTCTTACACTTCTCTATTTATATATGTATTTTGTTCATTTTATTCTTTCTTAATTTGTTGTGCTTTAAAAATTAAGTTCTAAATCTAGCATAAGAATTATTGTTAGTTCAATGCATTAAGACTCTCATATATTATATTACCCTCATAAATTGATTGCTTACATTAATTACTCTTAATGACTCTCTTTCTTCTTTGTTTGTATTTTGTAAGCTTCATAATAAGAATTTGATGAATCTGGTCATATCTGGTCATTGTAGATGACAATTAGCATCTTGTAATGTTATGTAGAGCCACCCATACCTCAATCATTGACGTACACAGTGAATGTGTTGTGTTTGTTCGGCATCGTGAAGTGTGTTCAGTAGGTTTTGCAGATTGGCTGACAGTTCGTGATAATGTCCAAGGTATATAGGTATATTTTAGAGTAGAATATTTTAGTGCAGAGTGTGTAGAATATTTTTATTTGGAGTTGTCCCCAAACATTAAAACTGTTTATTGTTTTTGAATAGCAAGTTTATGCGAAACTAAAATGTGGCCGCATTGCTAAGTTACCTAAAAAGCTTATGGTAATCAATATTATACGTACGTTTTACGAACGTTCTCTGGAAAGAAATTTAAGTTGAAGTTGAGGTTATGTTGAAAAGTATTTTTTAACATTCTTTTAAAAATTGACTCTGATTTTATTTCGCACTTTATTAGAAGATTTTATTAAGAAATTGTCAGAAGAAAATTTATTTTCACGCTCTCACCTATAATTACATAAAATTTAAAATCATGTGCAATTCGGTATTTAAATGTTTCGCTGCACTTTTCTTTTTCCTTGCGCTGTCACACTGTCATGGCGCGTTAAAAATGCCTTGCACTTCCATTACTTTTCTCAGTGGTAATGTCTTAGCTGTGCATTGAAGTAGTAAAGTGAATGCAATGTAATAGGATAGATATTCCAATGCGGGCAGCACACACACACACATTTAAAAAGAAGACAAAGTGAGGCGCAACAAAAAGCAGTATAAAAAAAAGAAAATTTAGTAGAAGGCAAATATTTTTGAAGTGATATCTTATTTAACACGATTAAAATTTGTTAAAATAACATTTAGAGAACCATTATTATTGTTTGCGTGAAGTGTACAACTCAACAAAAAACTCCTAGCCTCCTTACCAGCTGTAAAAACCGTGAAAAATTACCGATTTCAAAAATTTTCGTATTGCCGTCAGACCGTTATTAAATAATATATATGAAATAAAATAAATAAAATTTTCCCTATCTTCTATGGTAATTTTTTACGTCTTAAATTAAGTTAAATTACGTCTCGCTCAGCGCAAATCTTATACGACTCAATTCTATTACGTAACCCAAAACTTGTCAGTAATACCATCATCTATTAATTCCTGTTTTACTACGATCATAACAGTTTCTCTGCTATTACATTTTCTTGCACAATGCCCAACTGTGGCTTAAAGTATCGTCTAATCCTGCCGACAGAAAAGGAGCACTACTTCATATATTCTTGTACTATTAGGTAGCCTTGCATGATAGAAAAGGTATGCAACTCATCAGAGGATAAATCTAAACTTTTACAGGTTTTCAAAACCGTGTCTACTTTAATATCATTCTCGATAAGTTTTAAGCTACTTTGGACGTTAATTTTTATAA
>KK351309.1:64662-77120 GCA_000671755.1 Glossina brevipalpis | reverse complement strand
TGAAGAATGTTTAAATGGTTTTACGCTGACCTGTAAACATGACTTTTTTTTCGCAACATAAGGAATGTGTTTTACTAGGTATTGTATATAGGTATTGTATATATTCTATTTTCTTAGGAAAAATATAAAACTGATAAGTTATGCGCCCTTAAAACATATGCTGCAATTCTTAGATTTTAAAGAAAATTTACGAGGCAAGATTTGAATTTTTATATTATGAAACAATATTATTGCCTGGTGCATATTGAAACGTTATTATTTAGGGTTAGAAATTATTTTAGGTATTAATGTGATCATTAACAGGTGCTCTAGTTTTTTTTTATTGCTCTTTAATCTCTTGAGACTGTATTAAGATAGTATGATAATATTTGCAATATAAAAGAACCTCTTCCTTCTGCTGGTAGCACTTATTAAAGTACAAGTGAAGGAAATCAATCGAAGATATTTTGTGACATGTTTGTTGTTGTTTACATTATTCGTAGTTATGATATGTACTGAATATAGAGAGTACTCTCACTCTCATTTTTATGATATCCGTAAATGTTATGATCTTCTTCCTCTTATATATGTCAGCTGTCATCATTATCTAGCTTTACAATTTCATTGCGTATGTATTTTCTTAAAGTTTTGTTTTACCTCAACGTTAATATGGAGTGCAAGCGCGAACATTTCCGCCATATTTTGCTTTATTATTTTCGTAAAGGAAAGCACTCAGTGCAAGCCGCTAAAAAGTTACGCGATATGTATGGCGATGAACCACTTAAAGAAATGCACTATCGAAATTGGTTTGAAAAATTCCATTCTGAAGATTTTTCTCTTAAAGATGACCGACGTTCAGTTCGACCAGTTGAGCTTTATCATGATGAAATCAAAACTATTATCGCAGAGATTGCAGAGAAGTGAAATGTTTCACATATAGCCATTGAGAAGCATTTAAAACGTGTCGGTCTCGTTAAGAAGCTGGATATATTCCACACGATTTGAAAGAAATTCATCTAGCAAAGCATTAGCGCTTGCGAATTATTACTTCAACGCAATGAATTTTATTCGTTTTCCAAACGAATCGTCACTGGAGACGAAAAGTGGATTGTGTATAACCATGTCAATTGAAAACGATCGTGGTGCATGCCTAATGAGTCATCGCAAGTCACTTCAAAGGCACATATCCAACAAAAGAAGATTTTACTGCCAATTTGGTTCGATTAGAAAGGTGCGGTGTATTTGGAGGTGCTTCCAAGGAACCAAATAATTAATTCGGACGTCCACTGTCAGCAATTGGACAAATTGACTGCAGCGATAAAGGAAAAGCGATCAGAATTTGTCAATCGTAAAAATGTCATTTTCCACCAAGACAATGCTAGGCCGCAGACTTCTTTGGCCACTCCGCGAAAGTTGATGGATCTTGTTTGGAAATTGATGGTACACCCATCATATAGTCATGATCTTGCGCCATCGGATTACCACTTATTTCGATCCCTGGCCTACTCCTGTTGTGGTAAAACTTTCAACGATGATGACGCTTTAAAATCTCACTTAACTCGGTTTTTGGCCGAAAAGGATCAGACTTTCCACGAGCATGGAATTTTCAAGTTGTCAGAGAGATGGCAAAACGTGATCGAACAAAATGAAACATACATTATAGATTAAAGTTCATTCCAAGTAGAAAAAAAACTTTTATTTTATTAAAGAAATGGGCAATTACTTAGTTGCCAACCCAATATATAAAATGGTAAAGAAAAAAATTAAACGACGTAATTAATATTAAGTAGTTTTTATTTCTGTAAATTAAGAGGAAGAAAAGAAAAGTTTACAAAACTATTTTTCTCTTTTTATACACCTGAATAAGAGTTTAGTATTAGAGTTAACAAGTATGAGAAAAAGAAGGGATACTGTAAGTGAGTAGGAATCATCTTCAGCCTAAAGAGCAGAAAATGGATTTGTTAATTTGAAGCAAAAACAATAATACAAACAGTTTTGAAGAATGATTTGAGCTTCTCTCGCAAGTCTTGTTTTCTTTTTCCACGTCGTGTTGAAGTGTCAGAAGAAATACTGTCTATGAGTTAATGTATAATTACAGGTGATGAAACTTGGATTTGTGCTTATGATCCGGAAACAGCTCAACTATTTAGTAAATATCGTACACAAGCTGAACCAAGACGGAAAACAAAGCGGTGGCAACAAGATCGTTTAAACCAAAAAATGTGGTAATTACTAACCCAACAAGGCAAGTGCCTCGATATTTACCTCAGTTGTTCCCAACAATAACACGAACCTACCACAAAAATTGCCTAAAGCAAAACTTATCGTCATTGTAGTTCGATAAATTTCTCTTTATAAATAGTCTTCTTTCCGTCTCTCTCTCAACATTCTTATGTAACCTTGTTTAGCAATAGTGAGAGAGAGAGTAACAGAGAGATAACAATAATCAGCTCTCCTAACTAGATTGGACATTGCCATTTTTACTACGTACCAGCACATTATATATGCGGATGTCACATTTTTTAATGTTAAGCTAAAAAACTCTGTTTGCAGTAGAGCTTTCAAGGAGTTCAGTTTTAATAAAGCTTGCAAATTATAAAAATTCTTGATTAAGTACGCCGGAGGCCACTTGAAGGTAACCTCCTTAGATGAAATGTGTTGTGTGAATAGCATGTACTTTATAATAATTTTACATCATCAAGAATAGGGAAAAGTATTGTAATTATTATTGTTCTCAGAAATTACGCTTATCAGCGACCAGTCAAACATTAAGAAAATTGCTGAAGTCACAACTGCAATGCAAAAGCCTAAAACTAGTATTGTCGATGGGGTTTCCCCTGTCTGTTAAATGCTCGTGTGGTTTGACTTAAACCAAAATTGAATCGTATGTTGTATTCATCGTATTAATCTTGATTTTGTCTAAAACCTTAATATTTTATGGCTTTTATTTGTCATAAACTGCCTTCAATTTATACGCAACCATTTTGAATATTTATTTATTTGTATTGTAGTTGTTGATTCATGTTTCTCGTTATCTTATAAGTCTCTACTAATAATTCTCAGTGCGGTAAGCCTTTAAGGTTCCGAAATAATGCTATGAAAGTCGTAGCAAACCAGGAAACATCGAGATGTTGTTGCTGTTAGTGCTGCTCAAGTAAGTTAAAGTTAAGTAGTTATAATAGTTTGTATGTGCTTAGAAAACAATAAGCTACTCAAATGGGCGTTAATAGCAAATAATCAAAAACGAAACACTAAAAAAAATATATAAAAAAATCTGTCAAAAGACGTTAATTGTAAGATTTGCATGCACAATTTATTTATTTAGTTTATTTGCCTTATGCCCTATTAAGGGAGATTAAGCGTTTCGTTTACATAATTAAAAGAGATACAAAGAAGAAAGAAGGAAGCGGGAAGATCGAAACACATTTCACCTGGAAACAATTTAAAAATTGGACTTCAACGTAAGAGTCTTATTTAACATGAGACTTCAATCAATTTTCTTTAAATAGGTGGACCGAATAAGATGGTTATCAAATAAATTTATTATTAAACAAATTTTAATGAAAAATATTAAAATTTAAAAAACAAAACGAGGTAATATTCGGCTTTCTTCTGACAAAATGAATGCAATACGAAACCGCTCGACGGTGGTTATACAGATAACAAAGATAAATTACTTCTTGAATTTTAACTCCTTTATGCAAAGAAGTATTTTTCAGAATAAACATTACCTAACGCAGCGTCTCTGAATAATCACTTACCAATCGTTATCGACTTTGTCCGGAGTGACCCGACAGACATTCACAGCATTTCATGTTAAACTAAGAATATAAACAGCTTAGAAAAAATATCTGCTCAAACTGTTTACTTACTTGACATAACTAAAGACACGGTCGAGATATGTCATGAGCATCATATGGCCCACATATAGCTATCAACCACTCCATCATTGAAAAGATTTGTATCGATTTTCTGAGTTGTTTGCGTGAAATAATAGATGCACACCTTTGTTTCCGCTGTTTTAAAATAGATGGCGATATATGAAGGAGGAAATAAACAGATATAGACTTCATGGCTTTGGTTGATTTGTGTCATAAAGTTATTCCCCACTGAAAACTTCACTTTACGAGACAAATTTTTGCTTTTGCTGGTTGACAGACTGCTCCTAAATTGTTACGAACGGTAGACAATGGTTCCGCTACGATATTGAAAGCACAAATGACCATGGTACAGACTGGACGAACATTTAAAACGGACGATAAAGTTGACTATTCATGGGGAACCCATTTCGAGGAATGAGATGAATTTGGTACAAAGACAATGAAACCGTTAGGGAACGTTAGGGAATAAATGATGAAGTTGGGACGGAAGATAGGAGAAATATGTTAAAAGTCACAATAACGTGAGTTTTCAGCACGAAAAAATTCAGCTCCATATAGCAAAACTTACCCAACATCTCCGCAAATGGTAAAGAATGCATATGCTAGTTAAGAGTTGCGTATGGCACACTTCCCGGCCAACCAAACGATCGAGTTTGGAAGCGAACTATATATCGTACGCTTTTGTGTAAATAGAAGAAGAACTGTCTTAATATCAGTTCCATAACGTACTTTTAATAGCTTCTCTAACAAATATAAGTAGCCAATATATAAATCTATAACCATCCAAGAGGTGTTCTTCATTAGTAGCGGTGAATTTTAATAAATGCTATAAACATTTTCACATTGCATGGCATCTTTTCAAAGATATATTCAAATCTCTACGAATAGCAATCTGCTGCTCCAATCACGGAAGTCTTATTTATGGGCATTTATCTTTAGCTTCGTTTTTTAAACGTTGATGTTGCTATAGAGTACGCAATTATGTGGAGTATCGTTTCGATAACATTTTTTCCTTCCCATCTTTATAAATCTAAAAGCCGACGGGGAAATCCTTAAAGATGCCAATTTAATCTTTGCCTTGAGAGTAGACGTTATTTTCCCTAATTGTTTTATATGACTGTTACTAATTAAATTCATTCGACTAGCAATAACATTGTGTATGTCGGGCCAACTTCGGACACTGACACCGCAATTCGCAATGGTAGCATATTACTTCACAAGTTAATTTAATAAAGAAAACACCGTCCGTAATCAAAACAGATTGAATCAGGTTATCTCTCTTTCACGAAAAACCTCTGAATTTATAAATTCGAGAACCATTGCGTATCATTGGCCCGTATGATGACGCGATTAAAAACAAATAATTTTTTGAATATATTTTATATTCAATAAAATCGCTTCAAAGCGTAAAAACTCGTTTAAACAAAGGAGAAAAGTCTTGAATCAATCTTCTTCTTTAGTAGGAATAATATGCTGCCATTCATTGGGATTTACATAAATGTTGGAAGAGGTGCCACGCAAAGTAAAAAATACAACGATTTAAAGGAACGGGTTTAGGCTTCTTCGCCGCTTCGGACGAGCATTTCTTCTAAGCAATGGCAGCCATAAGTCTCCGTTGTTCTTCCATTTATTGGCGCTTTTGTTCCTCTTGGCGTTTGACAGCTCGACGACGCGTTTCTTCCAAGCATTTACTTTTCCTGACGTTTTTGTTGAAGTACCGCTGCTTTGTTAAAAAAAAAGAAAACTGTTGCTAGTGTCATAAATACCTATGAATGAATCAATATTTATTCAATTTGGATGCACTTCATATTCATCACAATTGAAAGAGCGAAGAGTAACAATGAGATAAGTAGAAGTTGCAGAGATTAGTTTTATTTGCTTCGAATGTTGATGGGTTGCATTTTGGTGAGATAATCCCGAGTGTTTTCTTTGCTGAATTTTTTTAAAGCGAAAAACGAAATAACGGAGAAAGCGCTTGTAAGGCACTTATTGATGTAATTTCTAGACTACTAAGGCTAATTGTGTATAGCTTGTACGATTATCATTTATTACCATTATTTACGGGAAATTTTTTTAATAACCAAGATCAAATAAAAATGAGAAGAATCAAACTTAAACAAATAAAAAAGAAACGAAGAGAAAATGTATAAGAGAACAAAATTTTTAAACTGCTGCAGTACCTGCCAGCGTTAGTTACAGTTAGAGTTGCTTTAACCAGATGGAAATAAATGACAAGAAGAGCTAAGAAATTGTGAGCAAAACATCCAAAAAGCAGTGGCGGTTCAGCTTGTGTTACACGGCAGCCGTGTCCTTTAATCCGTTTGCAATAGTTTCAATGCAATCGTAGGTGCAAGAATATTCAAGATTTTTGTCAAAATTGCTCCAAACATCTCCATTGTTATGATCTGGAAAATGGTTACCCCCAACTTTATATACTTAAGCAGACAGACACAAAAAGGAACTGACGGGCGTGCCTTGGTTGATTTCGAATTTGTTATTGATTATTTATGATTTGTTCGAAGTTTTTTCGTTGATGAGACAAAAGTTTTCACAAACAAATCGAATTTCAATAATGTATTGCATCGAGTGTGCGAGGCCGATCTTGTGAGGAACGAAAATTCCTTATATTTTTGCCTGGAGTCCAGGCGTCGTAACTTCTATCAAACGATTCTGTTCTCATTCGAAATAGCAAATAGAACCACGAACATAATTTCATTGTGTGTTTATTTAAAATATAAATCATAAAGTAAGCCTTATAGTAACAGTCCTTCCCCCACCTCTAAACCCTCTATATTCGGATGGACACAGATTAACCGCGGACTACGACGACCATTACAGTCGCCTGACAATAACCAAAAGAGGAAGTGGACTTCTCCGTCGTTCCCCATTTTGGTTATTTTCTGTCTCAGTGGCTAAGCCACCTGCTCTCGTTTTATCAGAGTCGCATTTGACCCTACGCTGTGGGTTACTACATACTGCAGCAACCGCATAGAATAAAAATAAATTTTGTTCTGTTTTTTTTCTTGTAACCTTGCAATATAGACGCATATCATGTAAAACAAGCAGAACATAAATCACATGTTGAGTAAATACACAATAAAAGTTTACTTATATTCAGTATTTTGCTCTGTTATGAAAAAGATCCTTTATGATGGATATAAAATTTTTATTGTTAAAAATTACACATAAAGTAAAGTTTCTTGAGTCTAGTCGATAGTCGATATTAATCAAATTTTCTGGATATAAGACTTTCGATTTTATTTTCTCATCTTGGCAGTAAAGTTTTGACAGGCATTTACTTCAGTTAATTTCTTTTTTAATCATCGTATAGAAATGGTTTTTATAGTTAACTATGAATTTAAAATTTATTTATTATTAATAAACCACATTTTTATTAATTAATTAAGTGCAAAAGCAAAGATCGTCAAATCAAATTTCATGAACTTTAAAAAAAAAGTAATCTTCTGATTTTGTAGTGTGGATCAAATATTATGATTCTAATCCTGAAAAAGTTTTGCAACCCGTCTTTCTCTTGGACCAACAACTTCCCTTCTGTCTACTACATTCAGGACTATAAGCTTGATAGTGCTTTCAGTTTTTTGACATCAGAGTTATACCGGACATTGAATCAGTTCTAACTAAAGCCAAATAGCTTCTTGTATATGTAAAAAGATGGTCAAAAGAGTTTTTGATCCCTACGTCACCAAAAGATTGTACATGGCGCTTTTTAAGGCAATTCTTGAATATGCTTCGAAACCATATTGATCAAATTCGATAGAAAGATTTTTTCCTTTTTGCGCTTTAGGGCCTAGATTGGGATCCTCAACTTGTGTTACCACCTTATGTTAGCAGCCTAGAACTTAGTGATCTGTCCACATTCGAAAGAAGACTAGAAATGTTGGACATAGCGTTTATGTCAAAGGCTTAATTCCCTCACCTCATCTACTTCAGGGGATCTCCCTCAGCGTTCCATCAGGTATTATGGGGCGACCTCAATGCCATACGTGTCATCTGCTTCACAATGCATTTCGCGTATTCTATAAGACGTACAATAAAATGTTCACTTGATCGAGCAACACTTGATTTTATATAAAGTGGTCTTTAATCTTTAACTGCTTTGTGTACGTGAAAGAAATATAATATATTTTCTGCTCTTACTATATTTATCAATCGACTATGTTTATAATCTAAGTAAGATAAACTTTATAAATTTATTGATACATGAATTATAATGTATTTGTATATACCTCCTCCTTTTCGCAAAGGTTATAAATCTTTTTATAAAAATTTATACACTTGTTATACAATAAGGTTGGGATTTTTTTGCCGACAATAAAAGGTATAAAATCATAAATAACCACTTAACAATGTTTACGATAGGGTGAGATTAGATTTAATATCGATAAAGAAAAACTCCTTAAGAGCAGAAAAGGTTTTTCCTTAAATTAGTTACAAATACTGCCGCAATTTAAAGTGACAATACAGAGCACAATATTAGAAGCAAATTTATTGTTAAATATATTCCTCCTCATCGTTACTTTCTCTGTAAGTCCTTAAATCATTATTTACATGAGTTTTCAACAAACTTTTTTGGCATTCGAGGCTACATTTCTGTTGGTCGTTATTGCAAAAATTAGATGAAGAAAACAGAATTTACAAAAATAATTATTTCAGCAAAATCTTGTAAGTGGAAAAAAATGTAGGAAAAGAATAAATGATAATAGAAGAAAAATTATTGTAATGCTGAACTAATAATAAGTTAATGAGTTATTTACAATTTAATCAATGCTACAAAAATTTTTTTCAAGTCCCTGCTGTTACTGGATAACCCTCCTCATATTCATCACGAAAGAAAGGATAATTATGGCTTAAGAAATCTTCAATTTTATTATTGTGTGGGTATCTACTAAAATTCTCCTTTGGTATGCTTTAGTGTAAATAGATTTTTTGCTTGCGGAGCATTCCTTGACATAATTTATTCGTTATTTTAGTGGTGTTGATTGGTGCTTTACTTAACGATTTCACGAGATATATATCTATATACGTACGGTTTCTTTTCATTTGGTAATGCATTGTGTATCTTGTAAGAATTATTATGACACAATTATCGAAAGAAGTACATAAAATGCATAACAATAAATAATATAAAGATTTGAAGAAAACAAATTCTGCATAATTTCGCGTTTGAAGACGAAGAACTAAGTTTTGTGTAACAAAGGGTGTGTGTTCTAGTCATATACGGTTCTCTTCTAATTTCATTAAAATGTTTAAAATTGAAATTATTCTTGAGGATTACTGACACGAATCTTTTAAACCAGTATATATCGAATGAATTAATTTTCGAAGCAAATGGAGTAGAAGCATCATAAATATTTTTAAAAACTATAAACGTTTTTGAAAAATTTCGAAATCTCGTATAAATTCCATTTTTGCTAATAGAAAGATATTAAGTTTCTAAATGAATCCTTCCATAAGCAAATCAAATTTTTTATATTAGGTAATATTCTATTTCTTCGCAGTTTTTGGTGCATATTTGGGCTTCTTTTTCTGGTTTGCTCTTTTAGTGCCTACGATATTTTCTGACAGTTTACATACCAGTCTTGTTCGACCAGTTCTAGAATTTTGTCGACTTCCTCAATGACCGGTCGACCAGAGCGAGGTGCGTCTTTGACATTAAAATTTCCAGAACGGAATCGAGTAAACCACTCCTGTGTCCTTCGTTCGCTCATAGCAATCTCCCCGTACACTGCGCAAATTTTTCATAAGTCTGTAACGAAGCATTCGCCTCGTTACGAGTATTTAGCATTTTCATTTCATATTTCTTTCAATTATTATTATTTGTTTTCTTACGCTTATTTTTTTTTTCATGATAAAATATAGTTACCTATTGTTATTCTTCATTTCTAACTGTTTCCTATGATAAAATACGTTTACTTATAATTATTAGCTAAGACGCATTTTTGTTTTCAATGCAAACATATATTATTTATGTTAAATCAACTTGCATTGAAGGATTAACAGTTAGAACCGTTAATCCTCATTTTTGTATACAAGAAATTCTGTAAGTTAAGTTAACAAAAGCAAACATCTGTAGAACCATGCATAAAGCGAATGATCACGCCACATTTATGCATCTGTGTTAGTGTATGCATACAAATATAATGTACATATATTCAATCATTCCTTTTTACAAGCAGGAGCCGTTGTGGTGAGTCGTCGACCATCGATTGTGATCAAGGGAGAACTCCGAGTGGAGAAGACTGCTAGTCCTTCACTCGCAGGATTCCCTTGAATCAAGCGGATGTTCTCGAATTTTCACTTTAGGAATGAGCTTGAGGAAGACTGCTAGTCCTCCATACTGAGACTCTCTATACTGAGACTCTCCTGGGAACTTCCTCAATAGGTCCTCTTGTCTCCTCAATAGTTCTAAAGACCCACCCATAGCTGCTGTTAGAGTAATTCCCGTGTTCTTCTCTAGAAACCCGCGTCATTGCACAAACAGCAGTCATCGAAACCCCGCGTCATCGAAAACCCGCGTCATTGTGAAACCAGTCAAGAGACCCGCGTCATTGTGACACCAGAAACAACAGTTGGCATAATCATTACTAACGTGACCAGCCCACTGTGTTGGTTTTTCCTTTTTCCTTCTCTAAGTTTTTTTGTTCGTGAGTTTTTTTTTCTCCCACGAGTTTTTCATCATCCCTTTTTCTGTGGCCTGCGCTGCTAGATTGTTAATAATAAGACGGAAACGATTAAATAAAGAATAAATAACATCTGAGATCAAACTGAAAGTCCCGTGTTATGATTTTTACAATAAATTTTCTTGGGACGGACTATTCTGGAGAGCCCCGAGTCATAACCCAGCTACAGACAACCGTTACAAGTCTTTGTAAGGTTTTTATTATTTCTGTAGTAAAAAATCATGACACAGTGTATTTCTCCACTATATCACTCATTTTTAAATCAGCATAACTGTTTATATGAGCAAAGAGTTGGAGAACTATCCTCA
Source organism: Glossina brevipalpis (assembly GCA_000671755.1). Classification (NCBI taxonomy): domain Eukaryota; kingdom Metazoa; phylum Arthropoda; class Insecta; order Diptera; family Glossinidae; genus Glossina; species Glossina brevipalpis. Next base: position 66,251 of record KK351309.1, on the reverse strand, counting down.
CAAAAAATTGTTGGCTAAAATGTTAACTTCTAAGCCCATGTTCGTTTGCGGCAATCGGGCCAGATATACAGGCATTAACACCATCTAATGCCAAAAACCGCGGACACTTTTTATATGACTTAACGTATATTTATTATATATGTTATCAATATGGCTCTCATTATTCAAAGGCATTTCGAAATGTTTTCACTACGTTCGAACTGGGATTCTTATTCTTGGAGGGAATCGTAAGTGTTTGAATGAATGAATGATCTGCATACATATTATTCTACTGTATTGTAAACACGTTATAAAAAAATCTCCCCCATCTTTGTTACTTATCGGTGGATATAAAACTTTTACCTATTTATTTATTCCAAAAAAAAATGTCCAAAAAAGTGAAAATACAAACCAAAACAAAAAGGAAAGAGAAGCTTAAAAAATCTTACAAACTATCTTAAAATCGTAAAATGTTAAATTCTTCAAAAACTTTTTTTCTTTATGAAAGAATTTTTGTTTTTAAAATCCTTGCTATGAAAACTTTTTGCTTTCGGAAATGTTTTTAGTGAAATAATTAATTAATAAAATTTTTTATAACCTTAGCTCAGTGAGTTTCGAAATTCTCCATATTAAAAAGTGTTTAGTATTTCAATGCTTGAAATTTTCTTTTCTGCGGATTTCACGGGAAAATATTCTTATGTTCTGTTGTGTTTTGTCTTTCTGCTTTACTTGTAATTAATTGAAAACAATCTTTAAAGAAATTAATTTAACAACAATTTCTCCTATAATCACCTAGAAGCTGTATTTATTTAGAAACTAAATGTTACGATAATGTGAGAGGAATTGTAAAAAAAAAATCAGTTAATAATTGTGTTGCTATTATTATTATTGAAAAAGTAGAGAAAAAAAGAAAAACCCCCTTTTCTATAATTAATCAAAACAGAGGTTGATTAACAATAAAAACAACAACCATTAAGATTAGTTACAAAGGCAAGCAAAAGAGAATAATTAATTAAATCAACTGCATGGACCTAAAACAATTAAAAGCAAGGATTTCTCGGAAAATAGTGAATTGAAATTTTGTAAATAAAACAAAAAAAAAAGGAACTTGTACTTTTTGTACAAAACATTGGTCACGTCTCTAGCTTCCAGCGCTCCCGATTAGATGAGTTGTTTTACGAATGTATACAGATGTTATAATGACAAGTCCGATCAATATAATTCTATTACACAATCGTTCGTACCTGGATTCAAAAGTTAGTTTGCGATGCCTGTTTCTACACCTATAACTGAAGAGTGAAAGTTTGCTACTTGCGCCACATAGGTTTTCAACATTGCTAGTACTTATTGATCCCAATATTTATATATATATTATAAATCGGGTTCTTCACTTTTCAACTTGAAAATGAAATGAGTACAAACTAATTTCAAGATTTATATCAATATTTGACAGAATGAATAGCTGGAATTTCCACCTGCCACGGTCACAATTATTAAGAAACTACGGATTTCGTATATTTATGTGTATGGTAAAGTAGGTAGGCATCGACGGTTCGTCAACGCAAGTAATGTCCTAATTTGTGGGGTACTCCTGTAAAAGAAATTCTTCC
>KK351309.1:37470-62951 GCA_000671755.1 Glossina brevipalpis | reverse complement strand
CCCACGTCCTTGCGTAAACCAATCGTGACCAGCCCACTGTGTTGGTTTTTCCTTTTACGGATTTTTTCTTTTTCCTTCTATGGATTTTTCCTTTTTCCTTTGGTGGTTTTCCTTCCCACAAGTTTTCCTTAACTAACCCCTTTTCTGGAGCTGCGCTGTTAAATTAATTATTAATAATAAGGCAAAAAGATTTGAATAAAGAAGAATTAACACCGTGAAAACAAACTGAAAGTCCCACAATATCATTTCTTCTAAAAAAAAAAATTATCTTGGGACGGACTTCCTGGAAAGCCCTGAGTTATACCCCAGGATAAGAAGACCCGTTACAATACTAAATCTGAGTAAATAGCTTATATAACAACTAACTTATTTGCATTAAAAATAAGGAAAGAAAATTCAGTTTCGGATTCGTTGAAAATCGTTGAAACCGTTTTGTTTTTAGTGTTTTATGGGTAAATAAGTAGTGAACGACGGTTAATAATTGGCTCTTAGTTTAATCAAACGTAACAAACGGAAATTGTGCTAATTTCTAAGCTTAATAGTTTTACTTCCATCCTGCAAATGTATCTATTTTCTTTTCTGGAGATTGCTCAATCTCAGCTCAGTTGTTTGAATTGTTAATAGTAATGTCGGAGGATTTTTGCAGCCCCCCTGATCAAATTTATTCTTCTCAGTGGAGATCCTCGCTTTTTGAGGGAAATTTTTACAAGTTTCCTTAGTTCTTACGGGATCCTATCCTTAAGTGCCTTTTTTATGGTCGTGGGGTGTCATAAATGGGTTCGTTTGTAGATTCCATCTTTATAGAAAGGGAAAAACACTGAATCTCCCGTAGTTAGCTCGCAGAACATAAACTTCATCCACATTTTTTAGCTTTAGCTTTTTTAACATTTTTTACGATGGTTGTCTACACTACTATGGTTGGTGGTTTTATTTTCATTATAATACACATCGTTTAACAATAATTTTCTCCTTATCAACTTATATTGTAATAGGTGCTCCCATGTATTTTCTCCAGTCACATCTGTTGGTGAAAATGATAAAGCAATACCAAGTATCAATGCACATAATGATTTGATTCGATGGTTTTGACCTTTCCTTTCATAGAATAACAATTTTCCATATAGTATTATTCGAGTTATTCAGCGTACAAAGACGTTAATTGTGGATCACTCCAAATTGCATTTTCGAGATTTACTACCTCTTGAATGAAAACGATCGGCCGTTGTAAGATTTGTCAAGGAAACATTGTTGAAGTTCGAACGGGGAGTTCTGCTGCACCCATCGTACTAACCAGACATAGCGTCTTTTGATTACCATTTATTTATGTTGATGCAGCATGCCGTGGCTAGCGCGTGGTTCCCAAAATGGACTGATTCATCGATAGCCTCAAAAGATCGTGACGCCTCCCAGCATGGTATCGTTTTTGTATGAGAAGGATGGAGAATAATTATAGAAAACGATGGAAATGATGGAAAGAATTCTAGCAAATAATGGAAATGGTGGAGAGAATTGCAGAAAATGATGGAAATGCCTCTTCCAAGCGAAACAAATAAGAAAATTTAACCGGCTGCTTCGAATTTTTTATACCCATCGCCTTTATCTTAAAAAAGGAAAAAACTAATTTTAATAGGTGGGCGTGGCATTTCTATGGAATACCGTGAAAGTTTTAATTTTGCAGTCTATGAGCACTGAGCAAAACAGCCAGAAAAGAGACGTTTTCAAATGTAGGCGTGGACTGGGATCGATTTGGTCCATTTATAACAGCAACGTAGGTGAAAGCACTTCCAAGTTTTTTGCCCAGCTTGAAGCCGATGTCTTCATTTTTGGGGCCAGGAGAAGGTTTATCAAAGACGTTACGCAGACGGATAGACCCAAATCCTTAAATCGATTTTGAATTTGATCCTGATCAAGTACATATATATACTTCGAAATCCCTGAAATTTGCTTCTGTTCATTACAAATAAAATGACAAAATGAATATACCATTCATCTTTGGCGGTTGGTATAAAAATGCCAGAAATAAATGCGCACTCTTTATAATAAAGGTTGCTGCGCTTATTATTTACTTATATTGTATAAAATTTATTTTTACATGCTATGGCTTATTGAGAACAATCAATTTATTATTTATTAATATACGAACGGTGTCATTTGAGTTGATGTGTGTCAATTGAAATTACAATAGTTATATCATAGGTTATAGCATAGGTTTCAGGTTACGGTAATTTTGTTGTCAATGTGTTAGTTTGCTTGGGGTATTTGGTAGATATGAGTAGTAAGATGAGTATGGTAGGGATGAATTTTCTGATGAAGTGAGTACTGTTACTACCATAATCCTTAATCATACGCGAATAACTAAAGAGAATTTTTGCAAGGTATAGTCTTCCAAATTATCAAACATTTGGAGTCCGGTCTTTTCATATGTTTCGAGGGTTTTCAGCGCTCTTTAAGGACATGATAAGATTTTCTGCAGCTGCGTAATTCTATTGGTGGAAGGTGTTCAAAAGTCCTACATCTTTTCAATTTTCAGTATCTACTCTAAACTGCTACACCATGTGTCTTTACGTAAGAATATATCTTTGAACAACTAAAATGTATAAATGAAAACACTATAAAAATAAAGAAGATGACTCATCCATATTTAACAAAATATTTTGAAATTCTAATGTATTTGTTTGTGATAGTGAGTATCAAAGATTCGCCTTAAAGAGATCACAATTTTTCTGGGTTCTTAGGGGAGACGCATTCATTAAATTGATTAAAATATAATAATTTTCACACTTTTTAAATTAAAAAAGTTTTCAGAGACAACCTAAATTAATTTTTATGTTTCATACTTAGTAGGAACTGAGCTTTTTTCCTTTATTTAAAATTTTCCGCTCTTTTTCCCCTTCAGGCGACTTATCTCTAATTGAGACACAATATTCAACAGAGACAGGAAAAGCGCTTTCTAAAATCATATATTATGTGATTTTAAAATAAATCACATTTACTTTAAGAATACAGTTTACTTAAATTGAATTATAAGCCCATATTATAAATTTCCATAATAAACTATTATCAATAATTAGCTATAAATTATAAACATTGACATGCATAGCTATTTGTTTGTCTACTTAGTACAAGGTGGAAACTATCACGTACTCAAAAAAGGATGAAAAATGAAATAAACTTTAATTAATTATTAATTTTATTTAGTTTTTAATAAAACTGTTATTTTGTTTGATACTTGCTTCTTTCGTTTCCCATAAATAAGAATGTTATACCAGAGGGTTAAGTAGGCTTTCTTTCTTTTGAATTCTTTTGAATTTCTTGGAGTTGTTTCATTTTCTGATAGATTTCGTTGGAATTATTGTCAATCTTTGTTTTTGTCGGCAGTTGCAAATGCGCCCTTTCACAGCCACGACAGGTAAAGCATTAGAAGGAATTTTTTGTCATAGATTTCGGCAGGTTTGCTGCAGTCGTTTTTTTTATTGGTTTGTGGTTTTCGTAACAATGCATAAAAAGATTATTTAACGTTAACGTCCAGAACTATTTAAACGAGCATAAACAATAAAGATTAAGGCTGCTTTTTTTTTTAATCAAGCAGTTCTGCTTGGGCTTATATGCTTCGATACGCAGATAACTCCCTATAAGTGCCTCGAAAGTGTTTCCATCATATAAGCCCACATTTACTGCATTTTATAATCAATATAACCATTCAATGATTCTTGGCATGTGTCCAAGCTAAAACTCTGATATTTGTTTTAAATGAATATCCCCAAGGCAGTAACGAAACTATACAAATACTTCGCTACTTCGATTCAGGTACTTCGCTACTTCGATTTTAAGAGAAAATAAAAACTTTTTCAAAATACATTTGTGGGTGTAAATTGAGGCTGTCTTCCCATGTCAAAGCTGCGAATATTATTAAGCAAATATATTTTATTCTAATGGTTCATAAAAAGCTCTAAGTAATGAATCGAAGAATCATCACGCGTTAAAATCATCAATTAAATGAAACTATATTTAGTTTGAGAACACATAACATTAAGTTTGAGGGTTTCAAATTTTTGTTATTAAAATCTATTAAAAAAAACCGAATTCTTAAATATAATGTAAATAAATAATATAAATACGAGGACTTTCTTTTTTGTTTTAGTGATACTTGAGTTTTTTTATTTTGTAAAATTTATTCAGCATTAAGGTTTAGCATGTCAACTGCTAATAAGGAGTGGGGGAAGAGAGTGACAAATGTTTAGCATTTTATGTGTCGAATGACCTCTTTAACCTTTTGAATACGTGCTTGACGTTATTTGCAAACAATAAAGCACTTCAAGATGAATGGGCTGTTAACATCAAATATTTCATTAACCCATTTTTTGCCGAAATACAAGGCTTTTAAAATAAACATAAATTAGCATAAACTATCTTTTGACTTTATATTACAAAGAAAACTTAAATTTACATTTTTTTTAGATACATTAGTTGGAAATCTTCTTCTTTGAAGCGATCTCCTCTAAGCGAATATGTTGTCTTCTTTTGTTGCGGCATACCGGGAATTCCAAACTATTATGAGAAAAGAGAGAAATAACCGAGAGTCGCTATATCAGGTAAATTGCTTAGCGAAAGCTACTTCGAACTTTGGACATATGTTACGCTGAGCTAGGTATTTCAGTCTTTATGGGAGAGGGGTGCGCACCGGCACCTATCCGTATCCTACTTATTCTAACGAAAACTGACGGACAGACAAAGCTTTTGCAACTAACCAGATGAGGGGCGGGGGGGGGGGGGGGGGGGGGGGGGGGGGGGGGGGGGGGGGGGGGGGGGGGAGGGGGGGGCGTGTTTTATTCAAAACCTCTCTGTACTCAGCCCAACCCTTCATCGTCCGTTTGACTGTATTTTAAGTGGAGGCATTCAACTTAGATACTCAGACTTCTGTTCGTACTTTCCTTATAACAAACAGAAAAGCTTAGCGCATACAACCTTAAGTTTTTAAAAGCGAGCAAATATATATTTACTTTGTGTGCTATAATAATATAAGTATAGAAGAGAACTCTCTCCAAATGAATTCTTAAAAAGAAAAAGCAAAGTTCGTAAGTAATCATGAACAAAATTTTTACCAAATAATAAACGGAAAAAAAGTATAGCAGTGAAGACTATGATGTCTATATTGCGATCTTGATATCCGATGACGGAATGTTGATGAGCGTAGTGTCGGACAAGACAGATGAGATGATGGCGATGATGGTAACGTTGATAAATGTTATTTGTAACATTGGTTTTGATTGCCTTGTAAAATTTCAAATTCTTTAATTCTTTGACTCTGTATAATAACTACAATTCAGTTTAAGTTAAATGTTTAGGAGCGCATTCTTCTTTCACAAAGTTTCGATTTTCTAACAATATCTTTAAAAGACAGTTCTCTGTTTACGAGTCTTCAGAAAAGTGATACTGCGGTGGTATGGCCACATTTGATCAAGGAATACTTTAATGTATTTTTGAATACAAAAAAGAAAAACCGCTTCATTTGACTCTGCGAGCAATGGTCAGATTCCGCATGTATATGGTCTTCGAAGTCGTCGAGAAAGCAAGTGGTTAATTTTTATAGAATACTTTCATTAGAACCTATCTGTTCCTTCAAATATAATATTTTCAATAATAAATTCGTGAAATTTGTGTTTTATGATTTCTGAAAATTTTTAGAATGTGCTTCCCACCAATCTCCAATATTCGTGCATAGTACTGATTAAATATTGCTTAGATGATGTGTATCAGAAAATTAAAAGTAAAAAAAAGAATTTTTTTTGGAAAGAGTAAAACTTGCTATTCATATGTCTCATTCACTTTTACTTTTGCTTTTTTTTATATATTCGAAAACACAATAATATATCATTTGTCTTTTGATATCGTTCTGAATTTTAGTTTTGTTTCTTAAATTAAATAAAGTGAAATTCGCATACGACTTTCCTCACAGCCACAATATGGCCTAGTCCACCTTAATAAATAGTAACGTTACTATAGTATAAGTAGTAGTATAAGTAGTATACATCGGTGTGCATCTTATAACAAGTCATTCCTTTCGGACCATTTTCTCATGTTTGTCCTGTCTACCGAAAACGAAATATAATAAACAAAGTTTTTCGAGATCGATGACCGATTAGATTGATTGAGATGCCATAAGCGCCTTGTAATTCGACGAACAACTGATTTAGTATAAATATAAAAAAAAGAAAGGCCTAAATAGATAGAACTACCGTAAAGATGGATGAATACGTTACTAATTCAATCAAAAATAACCCTATTTAGAGTCCATAACGAACCAACGCATGCTTATCATTTTATAGAAAGATAAGTAAGGATTATTCCCTTTATTACTGAGGCGACCAACGCGATAGAGTTCGCAAGCAGTAAAACATATCGGCGGTCTAACCCACGGCGTTAGCTGTACATCTAATATTAAGCTATACATAATACATCAAATAACAAGGTTGATTTGACTGAAGTGTGAGAGCCTTATAGACTTATTAGATCAGTCACTTGTTGTAAATTAAATTAAACTTGCATCGGTTTATAAAACATATTTCTGTTTGTAACTCGAAAGGGTTTTACGTATCATCTAATATGAACTTTATTTCTTTTTTGATTACTTTACGATTCGATCGCACTTTGCTGCAAGTTACGTACGGAAAGATTCGTACGTCATGTAAAAGGAATTTCCTTTGGTACGCAAATATTCTTAATTACCTCTTATTGCGCAAAATGTATAAATGGCGCACAAAATTAAAAAGTAGGGAGGTAGCGCTTTCAATTCACGAAGTCACGGTTACGCATATCTTCTTCAGAAAAACCTGTAAAATGCATTATTAGACTAATTATTTCGCATTCTGTAATTTTTGTCTTTAACCTTCATCGCTAGAAATGCCAAAAAACTCACAATTAGAACTGTTCCATCACTTGTTGCATGATTCAATTTTTATTAGTCTTTGTACATGTGTGTTTGGAATTTGGCTTCTAGATTTTATATGAAAGAGTTTTATATTTGCAACCACAAAAAGTATGAAGAAATTTAAAAAATATGAGATGATCTATTTTTGTACTGGATAAAAACCTAATTAAACATATATTGAAATGAAGAACGCAATAAGATTTAATAAGGTAAATGAAAGAAGTCTTTAAATAGAATTTAAGTTTCTTTCATATAATTCTTTATGCAAACTATAGGTTCTACTAATACTGTGCGTGAAATTTCTTTACAATAATAATACTATTATTTTTACATATATATTTTTTAGTGTTTCTTAAATTTTTTAATAGATTTTCTTAAATTGACGGTGCATTAACGTTTAATAATTGGTTCTTTAGATACCGTTGGTTCATGATAAACATGATGCTCTATATTCCCTGCATTTATTGTGTTTACAATGTTGATTGCTACTTTCAACATTTACTACACATGATGGACACAAATGTTTATAACTTGACATACATGACACAATCTGTGATACTTTGTTTGCGAGTTTAATACCCATGAGAACTTACACATATGTAAATATGGCTATGGATTTCTAAGCTTCTTATTATACCACTTTTTCTTCTTATTGTATAGCGATTCACAACTTGGAAGCAATTATTCAGCAACAATTTAAAATATATATAAAAAAACTAAAATATAGATCGTCGATCTCATTTGGACATATCTCTTTTGAATTTTCACAACGCACATTAAGATCAATTGGTAGCCTTAACAGTTGCTTTGAACATGATTGGTATTCAATTTTTAGTTCACTCTCTCATCAGACTATTTTAAAAAAATCAGTTTAATCGTTCGTTATACGTTCACAAAATAATAAAATTGACCATTTCCCGCCTCTTCGTAAATTATTATCTTCCAATTTTGAGTTATGTAACGAAGGCAAAAAGGAAATTTGAAAAGTTCTAAGACAGCAACACAATATAAACTCCAATAACTCTATAAGCGAAGCACACAAGCCTTGCTAAGCCCATAAGTTAAAGAATAAATCATACACACAGATACAGTAGATTTCCTAATAAAGTCTTTTATAAAAGGGCAGGCATAATGGATTAACTGAGCTCCGTTATTCAAAATGATCATATGGAAATGTTGATCGGTTTGACAATAAAGTTTGGCAAATAAAATTATAATTCTTTATATATTCTTTACAAAGTGTTTTATATTTTTTAATACATTTAATACATTTTTAATACAATTAATTATATAATCAATCCTTTGCACGTCAATGATATGGAGATGGAGAAGTTCTATCGCACAGTGTATACGTTGCAGAATTTTAAGGCAATATTTTCGACTATTCACCGCATTCGATTTTTTAAAGTATTTAATCGAAATTAGTCTTCATTTTTCGCAAAGTCGGGGTTTTCTAATAACTTTTTCATTGAGATCTACACTGCATTTTTTTGGGAATAGATTTTGAAGAGAGAAATTCTCTAGCAGACAGTTTGCAAATTCAATAAAACGGAAACAAATAGTGAAATAGGAGGTTCTTGAACCCATTTCATGATCGTACTTTAGACTACAAACATGTCAAAAATTATGTATCACTTTGCATTCGCAATCGATAAAACCTTTCTTACTTATCTATATAACGAATGCCATTCGTAAAAGTTTGGAAGTTTGAAATCAAAATCAAAAATTTCCTCCGTAAGAACTTCGTGCAAAAATTTATGACAACTGTTAGTGATTTTTATTGCGAAGCATGACAGTATAGACATCTTCTCAATACATTTGCAACGCTCAAAAACCTTGCAATATAAAATGAAAACACTCTCTCTCCTTTCAGGGTTTTTTGCTCATTACTCATAACCTACAAAAGGACTTCTTCGTGTATCCTACAAAGATAACAAAATTCAGCAGAGCACCTTCTGCGGATTGGGAAATCCCTTTTATTGCAAGCAATCAATTTTATTTTGATTATATTTAGAAAACTTGCATAAACTGCCCTTATCAGATCTGAAATCGGTAAAGTGATATACGATTACAGTGTTTATTCCTAACAAAATTGTAGTTTTTTAATTAGTTCATATATAAAAAATTTTTAATTTATTTTATGTGACATTTCTTATGTCATCTGCTTTTTGTAAATTTATTACTATTTTAATTTAGTTTTTAATGAACACTTTTTCTGAAAAGGTTTGCAAAACGACTGTAAATGGCACAGTTGGGCAATACCTTCCATTATATACATATTGCAAGGACCAAAGTCTTTTAAGACGGTAAATTATGATAGCTTTGATTAAGTCGGGATAAGGGGATTCTTATACGAAGCCAATCCAGCTGATTTCGCATAAGAATTAGTCCGACTGGCAACCCGAATAAGCCGACCTAAGTTAGATGGAAGAGGAAGCCAGCTTCCTTTGACTTTTTGTCTGGTAATCGTAACCACGTAAAGACGTGACTATAGTTTCCTCATTCGTTGTAGTTCCAGGTTTGATAATACTTATGAGGGTCCGATAGATTAAATTATAGTGAGGGGTTAACAATGACACTGACTGATTAGACCGAATCTTATTTTCTTTTATAATATAAGAAAAATGGAATAATTATATTAGGATCGAAGCAAGCTGAAATTAAGATTTAAATTTAAATAAAATTTTCATTAACCTGAAAACGTGTGCTTTCATTTAATAACGTATAGGAAGAAAGAGTAGAGGATTATAATAATTACTCCATGTACCCCTGAACAAGAACGACGAGTCGACCCAGGACAGAAAAAAACAAGGAGTTAGGAGGAAATCTTCCACAGGGAAAATCTCCATTCCTTCCAATATGAATGTCCTACATCACTTTTCTTTACAAACTCCTTCGTAAATAAATCTTGTTAAGCTGAGTACATTTGTTTTCTAGACCGCTATTCTGAATCTTCATAACAAAATGCTAGAAATTCGATTTTTTCAAATTACAGTCTTACTTTCTTTCATCCCCTCCAAATTTTTTTTATATAAATGATAATGCGGAACTTTCAATTTGATCTGAGATGGTGCTTATTCTTTATTTTTATTATTTACGCTTTATCTCAAGCAATTTAGCAGCGCAGGAAGAAAAACCAGTGCAAGAAAAATTCGGAAAGGGAAAAGCCAGCTCAGTGGGTGGTCGCGGTTGTAATTCATTAATGATTGCTCGCCATAATATAGCTGAAGCGGGTTTCTGTATGAGAACACGGGAATTACTTACAGCAGCATCGATGGGTGAGTCATTAAATCCATTGAGGAGACCTATTGCGGAAAGCTATTGAGGAAAGCCATTGAAGGGGCTATTGGGGAGAGCTATTGAGGAAGTTCAAGCCTGCTTCCAGTAGAGTCTCAGTAAGGAAGACTGTCAGTTTGCTCCAGACTGGCCTCCAAGTGAGCATTCAAAAACCTCCGCTTGATTCAAGGGAATCCTACGAGTGAAGGACTACCAGTCTGCTCCACCCGGAGTTCTCCTGTGAATACAATTAATGGCTAAGTTCGTTGTCAGCAAGAAAAGGAAAAGGAATGAATATTAATTTTCGCTGGGTTTTTATATCATTTTGTGGCTGCGCTGCTTTAGAAAATATATCAATACAATATATGTACATTAGATTTGCTCGCATACACTCACACAGATACATAACTGTGGTGTAATCATTCGCATTATGCATGGTGTGACATCTGCCAAAGCGCACATACACTCCATGCATACTGTGGCGTGTGCTTTATGCAGTTATACAAAATGTTTGCTTTTGTTTCTTATCTTAATTAGAAAGATAATTTGCTTGTAAAAAAAGAGAATTAACGGTTCTAACTGTTAATCCTTCAATACAAATTGATTTACCAGAAGTAGATATATGTTAGAAATGAAAGAATGGGTCTTAATAGTAATAATATAAAAATAAGAATAAGATGAAAGAAACCAGAGATAATAAAAAAATAAAGGGATGATAAGTGACAATTAAAGAAAAATTCACGTTCTTTCTAACCGAAGTTATTTTTAAATCATGTCCTTCTTCCTGTTTATTTCTTCGACCATTCGTAGATCCATAGCACTGTGCTGCCAATTAGTTCCTCCATATATTTTGGCATCCAACGTTCGTATGCCCTTGCATGTACATATTCGTTTACGTGTGACCTTTTCGTCCGTGCATTTCGTCTTTATAATTCCCGTTCCCAGTTCCGTTTACCTGCCTATCCCTCTAAATGTGCATTTTATGACATTCCAGTTCGTTTATCCATCTCCCAATCTATACGTTCGTCTGCGCATCAATTCACTCTCCTGCATATCCGCGCAATCATTTTCTTGTCTAATTTTGCGTTCAGTTACTATGCGTCCCTTTACCCTTCTTAACACGTTTATCTATTCGTCCACTCGTGATGCCATCGCCTGTCCGTTTACTCATCGATTTGCTTGAACATCCGTTTTTCTATGTCCTTGCCCTTCGCTACATTGTGAGAGTTTGAACGTTGTATACATATACATAGGTAACGTTCGACAAATTTGCAACAATCAGAAGGAAGCTTCAAAAATTCACAAAATATACAAGCTCTTGATTAGCATCAAATCTGGAATTAATTTAAGCACGTCCGTCTCTCTGTCTCTTTGTGTTCAACTTAGTACGCTTTCAAAGGCCAAAAAATATTTGAATATTTTACTGATTCTTTCTAAACTACCGTAGGAACTATTGCAAAATTTTCCACATGTATTGTGTGTACGGTTCTATAGCATAAACTCGGTCGCGCATACCCAATTTTAGACTGTCTCGAAGTCTAATTTTTTTTAACGAACACGCAGAAATAAATTTCAGAAACTTCATAAAATGTAAATGCGCAATGAGCAATATCAGATCCGAAATCCATTTAAGCATCCGTCCCACTATTTGTGGGTGTAATGTTTGTGACAAATATCCTACCTATCGCGAAAAGAAATGTATTTAATTCAAGTTTGGCTAAAAGAACGAAAGCTCTTGCACGCGAGTTGATATTAAAAATCGGTCAAATCGATCAAAAGGCACACATACAAGACATTATGAATGTCATGTCTGCATTCTGGGTTCCGCTTTCATTACTTATAAACATCGACAAATGCGTAATCAAACCCAATATAATTTTCTCACTTGTTCCTTTTCTTAAAGGCAAAATTCCTGAGACGTACAAACGCACGCTATGTTAGCGTAATTTGGAAAAGTTTCTAACGTTAAGAACTTCGTGCGGTTGTGTACTCATTTAATTGTTGTTAGAATCTTGCAAAAGCCATTGCAATTATAGGGTTATGTATATACAAGAACATAGGCGTGTAAACCAGGAAGATTAAGTTTAGCGGGTAAATCCTTTTCGTACTAAAGGTCTGCTCTTTTTTTAAGGTGCGATAAATGCAGTATGTGATGCGATTTAAGTACTGTGAAATAGCTTAGTAGTGATATGATATGAGATATATATATTTCGAATGCTAATATTTTCCCCTTCGGAAAATATTGCTTATCATCTAGCTCCTGGGTCAACTCGTTGGATCCCAGGAGTTAATCTGGTTTGGCCTAAGCTCGCAAGATTACAAAACCCGTTTTTCTAGTTTTTCCTTTATTAGGACGAATGGGAAATGAAATACAATTTACCCTACAATGGATTAGTTAACTATCAAATATATATCGTCCTTTATACTCTCTATTTATATTGTCGTTGGGCCCCGCGTGAATAAGATGCCTTGGTTTCGAAGAGCAAAAATTTCGAATTCGACCTACCTCGTCAGTTATCAGAAAACCAAAGAGAAAGAGGACATCTTTGTTACCTCCTACCTTGGTTTTCTTCTCTCTCTGGCGTTGCCACACTTTTAAACTCTTCAATAGAGTTTCACCCCATACAGTATTTATATTATTACTTACAAGACAAAAGGAGGGACAGCGTGTACCAAAACAAGAGTACGATTTTGGTCCGCACAATATATATATATATATATATATATATATATATGTATATAATAGCACCTTGCAAAAATATTTGTCTTCTACAAGTATAATATATATATATATATACATATTGTGGCATTCATTATTAATTATGTTTTTGCATTTTGCATTTTTTGGATTTACTTATATATTTTTAATACTATATTTTACAGTTTTACCTAAATGACTAAAATGTTTTTGTTGACGTTGGTATGGATAACCAATTCTATGAATAATATAAGATTACTTTAACACACACACAAAATCAATAGTTCCATGCATAAAGTGAATATTTCTTTAAAAAAAAAATCCTTTCTTCAAACATAATTCTTCTTCTATCAAAATTAAATTTCGATTCGCAATTAGTTCAATAAAGTAGTTCACCAACAAAATCTTAAAACAGAAAATTTATGGTCCAGAATATCTGAATCAGCAATTATACTGAATAACTCTTGCTTAATCCACTTCTGCTTATTGACTTTCCATGCGCTAAAGTATGCTGCTGCATTGCAGTAATTATCCAATGATTTTTTGTCTTTATTTGATTTTATGTTTGATTGTGTAAAAAAACATTGACGATAATTTGTCAAGCAGTTATATATAAATGTTTGCTTTATGTTTGCTTCTTCAGTCATATTGCTGCATGAGTGCATGCAATTCAATTAGGCGAGGATATGTAAATTCAATCTTTTCATCTTTTAACTTTTCTTGAGTTCACTATACTCAGTAGCAAGCTTGACTTTAATATACATTCAAGATATGTTTCATTTACCTCACAACGTAAAGGTAATTCAAAAACCTTCATTCCTTTTCGCGTTTTATGTAAACAATTTTCCTATTTATGTCCAACAGATGATGATTCAAATGATTATGTGAAATCGTTGCTACTGATTTATATTATTTTATTACTTTATTGACATGCGTTTCCCCAGCTTTACGAACTTGCAGACATGTTTACATTCATTTTCCATGGCATTTTAAAGCGATCGTTGCTATTACTTTACTTTACCAACTTGGTTGTACATAAATTATGGAACTGAACTCCCTTATCTACACTAAATTAAAGTAAATTAAATATTCAGGTAAATTCATATCATTGTCAAGAGGGGATTAATATTATTCTCTTTTGCTTAATACTTTCTTCACCCTACACATAACTCAACATAACTCAATTTGTATCTTATTTATTAAAGAAAGACTTGAAAATTGAACTTTTTCACTCAAATTCTCCTCAATCACATAAATATTAATTTCCGCAAACGCATAGCGTTAGCAGATAATTCGAATTTGCGTCGGTTACAGGGCATGCCGCAATGACTCGCAAATTCCATAGGCTTCGCATGGTCCAGGCTATTGCAGTGGCATGTAATTTGCTTATATTTTTCTAATATTATTTAGAATTTGTAAGTTTGCAAATTCTTCTGCTTAATACCATAACAACAACCTAGCAACTCCCAATTAATGCTGCCAACTTTCCTGTAACCGTATCCCGCTCTACTAAAATTTCATTTGCGACATATGCTTTGGAACCACAGGATTACAGGAAATGAATACATTTTCATTCTCCGGAAGGTCCTTTTAAAATTGTTGCTTCTACTACGTTGTCAATTAACGACTGCTGTCGTAAAGCTTTGGCTGGTGGATATTTCACAACATGATAATTGACACGTCGATTTTCAATAGCAGTGGCATACCTGGGGGGCTGAGTGGGTTCAGAAATTCTGTTTGACATTTACCCGTAACTGTTTCGACGAAATTGTATGTGACTGCCTCGTTTTGAATGCTGGATTGAATAATATTTTTAAGTTCATAAACGTCTTTGTTCTTCGCCTCAAGATATAACTCGCTCTCTAAGCCGTTCGCAATTCATGTAGTTAATTCGAATGTAGAGGAAAAACTTCTTCAAGTAAATCTTATTCTGACGTCACGTGAAGAAGTTATGAGACCATGAAATTCAGGCACAATAAGTTTTAATTTTTTATTTTTTCTGGAGTCTTGGGAAGTTTACACGTGGAGGTTTCAGCAAATTACATTTTCAATGATAATTTCAAAGCGGTTCTTCCAGTGGTAGCAACTTCGCAGCTATTCAGGATGATGCAAAAGCTAAGACTTTCTTTGGAATCGAATTCCTGCTAGAGTCAATTTAATTAGGAACATTGTAGCAGTTCCAGAAAGTAATGGAAGAAGTGTTTCCTAATCCCATTATTACCATACCACATTATTCAACCGTAAGTGTCTCTTTGCTCAAGTGAAATTGATGTCGATCAAGTTGAAGGAGAAGCGGTGACTCGGCTTTGTAATACATGAGTCCGTTTACCTTGAAAATGAAATGAATTGAGCTGTTGCGATCTTTGCGTCGAACAACGTCATTTGGAAGCATTAATCGTATTTCTTAATGTTAGATAGGAAATGGTTTAATTCAGGGGTATACTGGGCGAACAAGGTTTTTACCGGTTCTGGCGGTTCTTTAAGTTGACATAATTACATTTCCATTGAAAATGGATTTGATCGGAACACACATCATGTAACGCCCCTTTTGAAAATAATCAAACAACAAACAAAACAAAATTTGCAACTCCTAGTATTTTTAAACACAAACATCGGTAAAAACTTTTGTTTTGGTATATAAAGTACGTGTGAAAAATTTGATTCAAATGAGACCATTTTTTGAACAACCTTCCCAATAACTGTTCTTATAAAAATTAAGTCTTTATTTGAAAAAAAGGTCTGACTTTAACATTTCGTAATAAAAACTGATCCACGATAGTAATTTGACACAAAAATTAACTAAATTAGCTGCAGCAAATTTCGTTCAGATAGGTATATTTCTTGGACCTTATCCCACATAAGGGTTTCATTAATCTTTGTATGACAACAAACTTGGGTTTTGGTATTTTAGGACAGAAATAGTCGAAAATAAGAAGATCTTTGACAGAAAAATTACATTTGCCAAATCTCGACCACGCCAGTTAACGCTTTAGATCCCATTTCCTATAAGGGCTCCCATCAACAGAACGCTATTAGACGGAAGGCATGATTTGTGGTATTGTTTCGTGAAAGTAAATGAAGAATTAATTAGATTAAGCAAACTAGTGTAGGGTATTTAACACTTGGCTTTGACGGACTATAATGTTTAACTAAAAAGTTACTTGTTTAATGAATGTCAGAAAAACTTGTTCCTAGTGGAATATAAATTTAACATAAATTTTCTCTAAATAAAAAAACAAATAAATAAATTTCAATAAACCAAGTGTTGAAAAATGATCTGTTCTATGTTTTATACATGAAATGAAATGGCCACAATTGGCTTATAAAATTTTTGCGGCTTAGCGAATTAAAATTCAACTGAAACTTATTCAAACGGTTTTAATAAAATTGGCAGCCTTTATTTTCATCGCCTTTTATTTACATTAAAAGCTTCGAAAAAAGGCAGTGAGCTAATCACTATTTAGAATTTGTAGTGCTTTGCGAGAAATACAACATTCATCGTTACAAATGAAAATATCTTCTCATTTCATTCTATAGCTAAAGTTTTCACAAGGTTTTATTTCATGCAAACGTTCTTGGGGAGTAAGCAACTGTAGTTCAACCTAACGCCAAAAAAGTTTAATTTTTGTTATGTGTACAATTTGTCTCCGCTTTTTTCCGATATTTGAGGCTTTTTTGTAAAAAACTAGTTATGCATTTACTATTCAAAATATTTTTTTTCGGCATTACTTTCTCCTAGATAGAACATAAGCTCCCTAATGGAAGGACTACTGGCGCTTTAAGGCTGTGCAAAGAAAGACGTACTTTTGGGTTTTGTTATAAGAACGGAAACCACCTTCCACCAGACGATAACTAATCGATTGTAATCACTATTAACCGGAAGTAATAATCGGAAGCGGATAACATGTGAGAGAGTAGCACTAACGTTTTCTGGGCAAGTTTTGCTGTTCTGGAAAATGTCGATATCATGACTTTTAAGATATTGCGTCGACATCATCAGTTATCGTTCCATAATGATGTTTCTATTGAATTGGAATAAACCATTATATACCACACTTAGCCGAACCCTCCAAATGGGGTCGTTATGGATACATTGCTTCGTCGTCCATGTTAATGGTTCGCTTAATCTGCAACATGGTCATTTGTAATACCAACCTGCTTGCAAGAACTTCTAATGTTAAAGCCGATAACATTATTTTTGCGGCCAGGAAAATATTTACCAAAGATGCGCAGACGTACGTGCTTAAATGATGCTTATCAAGAATAAATATATTTTGTGTGATCTCTTTAGCTTTCTTTATATAATTATATTGTAATTAAACAGGCAACAATCTTTTCCCTTTTTATATACGTATTACATAAAAAATGTAAAAGTATTATTTAATATAATATTTTTTTGTCATGGATTTAATGAGTTGCCGGCAATGGTGACTAAAACCGTTGAGGCTATTGAAAGGAGTAGCATAACCTTAAGTGCACTTGCCTTTTCGGGAGAATCTGTAAAGACATTTTTTAAAAGCAAATAAATTAATGTTAGAGCTCGGAAATACTTTTAACCACGTACGATCATCTCAACTTTAAAGAATATGAAATTATCATCATGTCCCTAAACTGGATTAGAGAGTACATGTTTTTATTGATTCTACGTTCCCAAAGAAATAAGTTTGTCTTGCGTCTATCACAGGAAATCCGAAGTCATACGAGTCTCTATTAAGAATGTTTGACGGCAGGCTTTTTCTCTGGAAGCATTACGTTTCAATTTCATTGTTGCGAAAGGTACTTTGGGCAGTTTTGTATATAGTCACAAATCGCAGGAAGTTTGTTATTTCTTCGAATTTGTTTCAATCATAAAATACTTTAGTCAGAACTGGTCGACCTCTCTCCCATACAATCTGTTTCCGATCTACTTCGGAGGTACATCCAAATGCATTGTAATTCAGGTCGTTCGACACCGGTAGGAGCAAAACTTCATAATATATGTTTGAATTGAACATAGAGAAAGTTCTAGTTGAACAAACTATTACAATAAAATGACAAATGATTGCTAAGAAATCACAAAAACGGAATTCGTAATCTTCACTAGATTCCTGTCTTTCTTATGACCATTTTGGAAGATATCATCGTCCATCTTTCCGATAAGATTACTCTTCTATATTATAATGGATGACAACACATTCTTTCGATCCCTGTTGCTGGGAAGGTCTTCGTTAAAACGTGAGGCTTACAAATGGGATAATATATTCTGGCACACGCGTACAAAAATCAAACTTACTTCACCCTAAGGCGTATTAATTTGATGACAAACGGGAAACAACGTAGGAATAGTAAATAAAAACTGATGAATATCAGTAAGGACGAGTAACAATCTGCATATCCGTTAGGGCGAGTTAATCAATCTGTTAAGACGAAAAATCTATGGGAGAAGGTTGTATTGAGATTTTATGGAGAATACTGAAGCCACAATAGAATATATAAGCATATCGTAGAAATCTAAAAACTGACTATTCTTACCAGAAACAATGCGTATACAATCCTTTTTGAAGCATTATTTTGAAAAGCATGCTTGCATTGGCAAACTGAATTGGGACACTCAACTCTTTCAGAATTTTCTTTCGTGTACCATTGAGTAGCTTTTCTACATCGTTCGCCTACTCCTAGAAGAGTTAAGACAAAGTATAAGCTACCGATTGTTAAATATTTTTAATACATAACGCAACTTTTTTTCGTTTCACAGTAACCGTTCACAAAATGCTGTTGGGGAGTGCAAGAACATCTTCCATTATCAGAAGTAGCTGCCAAGAGTTTGCATTGCTCTGAATCAACACACTCCACTCCGAAAAATTAGTAATGAGCCAAACCTTCAAGCCAGAGATAAAATAAATATTATCTAGGTTTCTGACTTTCTCTGAGGGATTTCTCTGTAGTGTAGTTTGCATAGGTTATTGTTGTTATAAATTTTACTACAGTTACGTTGCTTATGTTTTTTCTGAGGATTTACCACCGGCTAAACCTGTCTTTCTAAAGGAAGTAATTCTGGGAAATTATTCATATTTTTTATTCTCGTATGGCCCGTAAGTCATTAGTAAAAACAATTGCCTCAATGAATGGGTCACACCGAAAGACACAGCACAAAAAAGTTTGGGCAACCCTTTTTATAGTTTTAACAATTTTTACAGCGGACTGGAAAAAGAAGTTATGATTTATCAGAACAACGTTCTTTCGACTGTTTTAAAGACACACATTCATGGATATCTTCAAGAATTTATTTACTTTTCCTTCTTTTTTTGTTTTCGATCTTGCCAAACGATTTTAATACTTAAATGCAACGATTCTTAGAGGGCGCCCCAAACCGACAGATTATCATTTCCCGGCCAAAAAACAGCAAACAGGTGTATATAAGATTTCAGGCAATATTTTCTGAGGGTACTATAATACATGTTTATTGTATTATTTATTGTATATTAGAAATGAAAGTTAAATTTAGTGAAAATATGTTTGTGCCTGCAGTTGTCTAGAACAGTTTTGAAGAGGTCGTAATAATCACCTTAACTAAAATACATACTTTAGTTTGAAAATTTTAAAATCATGAATGAAAATGTTAATAAATTGAAAAGACATTTGCATTTAATTGTTTATTGTATTATTTATTGTATATTAGAAATGAAAAGCATTGATGAAAGTTAAATTTTTCAATTCAACAACCCGGAACAAGCTCTGCATTTAAAATAAAACACATTTAAAACAACGTTACTGATCTCAATCCAAATGAAATTATTTCCAAATTTACTTCATCGACATTCCCCGCCAACGAAGTTTGGTCGTCCAAATCGTGAGCCGACACGATAGGAAAACACCTAAACAACGAAAGAATGGCCAATAATTCGTATTTTAATAAATATGGAAAAATCAAAAATCGATTATTATTATTATTTCAAATATTTATTTCAAATATTTCATTACAAATTACCAATATCTAATAAAATAAAGTTGAAAAGTGACAAGAACAATTATATAATCAACAAAATTTTGAATATAATCACTACATATTATATAAAACCAGTGATACAATCATACAAATTGTACAATTTTTGTAATCAATAAACTACTATATAGTAGACAAATAACTAGTGACAACTAATCGGATAATCCGACAACCAATATCTCATTATCATATTTCTGATATGATTAGCGGAATGAACAGACAGATCAGATAGAACGGAGTAATCATTAAACAATTTGCAAAGGACTCGGAATGGATTATAGAGTAGGTAGTTGGTGCGTCACTGCGATAATCTTATTGGCACAAAATGCCTAGAGATTCTCGACGGTAGATTGAAGCACAATATTTCTCGGCAAAAATAGGCGGAAACTAGTATTTCGAATCAAATTAATCACCTTCTCTATAAAAACATCTAAAATTTAAGATTTTGTTTTGCAATTGAATTCCTAACGCCAATTTGACCGAAATTCGGCGTAGAGGTTTAGAACTGGCAATGTAGAAATATTTGTACAAATTATTACTCAAATTGATGTCACGATTAGGATTTATAGAGATTATAGTAATTGATGCAGTATATATGTAAATATCCAATTTTATAGTGTTTAAACACAGGACGTCACCAATGCCGTAAGCAGATGAATGAGACGAACGTTTTAAAAAATTGGAAGCTACATTATGATTGAATCATATTTTTTTGATATATGACAACTTGTAATGTGGAAGCTAGTGCTTGATGAATTGTGAGAATTATGTCATATATATGTAGCGCATATAAGAATATACCAAAAACTTAAAAAATTAATTCGTCAGTTGTATGTACGACATAATAGATAATATTTGAAATCATATTTTTATGCTTGTATTTAATTATATAAAAATATCTTATTAAGTTGCGTTGATCTATTTATAAGGTTAACTCATCGAATTTTAAAGAACTGGACAGATGTCTCTTGCGCTTTAACGTGGATGCGTGCCGTCAAAGCTTAACTCCACGGTTCACATCAGAGTTGGACTTTTTTCCGTGAACAAAAGCTGATGTCCTCAGAGAGGCGACCGATCTCTTTGTAGATATAAAATTTATATCAACATTATGGAATATTCCCCTACTTTCGAGGTGCCAAAATGGCCCTTAAACTTAACCAAATCGATGCTTTACGTTAAATAAAATAGGTCATTAGGTTAAATTCAATAGGTCTTATAATTTTCAAGTGATTCTCCTTTCGCTCAGTGAATAACTATAATACAATAACCCAAGAAAAACCTAAACGGAGACACTATGGTTCGCATAATACGTAGAAAACTGTAAAAATAATATATAAAACCAGATGACATCAATTTGAAATATCATTGAAATATCAAGCTAAAGCTAATTTTACGCAATGTAAACGCGTTACTCTTTTTAAAAGCATCATTTTAAGTTTAATGCATACATAGCAAACTTTTTTACCACATCACACATTTGTATGCAGAGAATTTCACGATCGATAAAATTGTTCACGTTTCTCAGTTTTTACTTGCTATACTTATGTGTATAGTGTTAACGGGATAAATTCTCAATTCGGTTTTCTGAACTTTTAAGTTATACAATTTAAAAATGTTTTGACCTTATGTCTGCTAAGANATTTATGCTTATTTCTAAACTTAGCTGTGATGTTGCTGCTGCTGCTATTGTTGTTGTTCTTGGTGTTATTGTTGTTTCACTTATCCAAATCCTTAAGAATATTTCAAATCATAAAAAGCGAAATTAAGCCACAACACAATAATAAACTTTAAGCTATTATTTTCATTAATCTTTATTTTCAATTGTTGTCAGTTTTTATTCCTAGACAAACGATTTACATTTTTTTCAGTTCACAATAAACATTTTTTTTTTTTAATCTTATTTATATGTTTATCGTAGTTTTCAATTTTTTTTTTTTAACAAAATTTCTTGTGTATAATATATAGACTTTTTTCTGTTTCCTCTTTTTTTACAATAACGTTAATATTTGTTATTTTTTTGTTTAGTGTGAAAAAAAATCTCCAATATAATTCGGTGGTGTACGTGTTGTTGTACAAAAATTTTTTCTTTTTTTTTTTCTTTACAACTCGACAGATATATTAAGACAAATACAATACAAAGCCACAAATAAACTTTAGTAGATTAATACGATAAAACCGATATTCATAAAAAGGAAGTCTCACTCTGTCGCATGTCAGAGCACGACTAACTGATTTGTCATTTTACATGAGCTTAGTAACCTAAGCTCATTACACAGCCAAACAACAATTTCTCTCTTTTCCTTTGATCTTCTCTTTTCCTGCAAACATCAGGTAGAAAATCACGCGATATTTGCAAGGAAAGACAAGACAAAGGAAAAGGGATAGGATTAGAGGTATACCGCTATCTTAGGTTTAATAAATTTTTGAAGGTTAAAGCAGACAAACGGACAACGGACTCTATACCCTACTCATAAAATTAGGTATATACGCGGACGTTATAACAGCTAGCAGCATGCCGGAGTTGAAATTAGAATGCAAAAGAGCAGAAAAACTGATCCGAGAAAATAAACAGATATATACTCAATTTAATGAAGCTGGTTGGCCTAATAAAAATGACCACATTGTTAAAAGGGAACGGGTAGAAGGTTTCGGAAATCGAAGTGGTAAACTGTATGGTAAACAAGAATGGAGAGCCACTATTGCCGATAAAGTTAAGGAACAGGAATCTAACGTTCAGTTTCAGTCTAGGAACAAGCCAATCCAACATGCAGTTCGACCAACTGTTCATGCTGTAAAGAATAATAATCTCACACAACCAGAGATAACCGCATTTGACGAAGTATCACATATATCTTTTTGTCCTTCACCATTTCACACAGGCTTGTGCTCTATTTGTCACATGCCAGCAGGTACTTTCATCAAAAATCCCACGTTAGCAAGCAAAATAGGTAGATGTGACGGTGCTTTTCACAACATAGTGTGTACTTCATGCAGAGATAGCGAGAGTTACAGGCAGTTACGTCCGCAATTTAAAGAAATGAAGCAAGAGCCTATACATAAAACCACACCTACCAAAATATTGCAACGACCTAACGTACAGCCGATGAGACCGAATGTACAACTGGAGTGTTCCGAGATTCTTGTGACAGACGTTGTCTTCGAAGCGAATAGAACCAAGAAGTATAGGAAAATCAGAAAGCTTCGATAAAAACAGAAACTCTACAAGCAGTTTAGAAGAAACTGCGTATCTGCAATTGTTACTGAAAAGAATGATAGCCGGTTATTTGCCAAAGCTAAAATAGATGGTACGGAAGTGACAGCCTTGTTGGACACTGGTACAAGTGTTAGTTTAATTTTTAGCCACCGTAAGCACAAGATTACAAAGTTAAGAAACCAGCATGTGAAACCAGCTAGGGAGGGAGGGAGGGAAGGTAGAACACTTGATATGACATTTTTAATAGTACCAGGTTTGCGGCAAAGTTTTTATTTTGCTATCGATTTCTGGGGGGCGTTTGGTCTATCAGTAGCAACAGAAAGGCGGAAGTTAAATAGGAACAAAAATGTACAGCCCGGCTAGCTTAGTCGATAGAGCATGAGACTCTTCGTTCAGGGCATGGGTCGAGGCCACACGTTGACTGTAAATGTAGATATGCAAGCCACAATTTTTATTTAATTTTTTTTTTGCCCGTCTATCCGCGTACGAGTTTTTTACGTACACATTCCATATCGTCAGGCGATAGCGATTGGTCCGAGCTGTAACGTCCGCGTATATACCTACTTTTATGAGTAGAGTATAGAGTCCGTTGTCCNTATAAGACACAGAATTGAAATAAAAACCACTCTGGTAACAGTTGTGATCTCGAAACTAAGAGCTTCTATTTTCTGCCCCAAGGTATTGTTATTATTCTTAATCTACCAAGCACTCCGCGAAAATTCGCGAAGCTAAATTTGCGCGTTGCGCGAATGGTAGATTAAAAATTTAAAACAACAATAACTTGGTGATCCAGATATATAACATAACATGGCGATCCTGACTTAAACCCTAACAAAAGACTTATTTCTATCGAAATCTCTTATATGAGAGTATGGGATAGAAATTTACAACCTTATGCCCAAAACTTAGCAGAGTTAAATTAAATATCTTGGACCGATTTCGACCAGTAAATATTAAAAACCAGATTTTCTTTTTGTATTATCATTAAAATTAGTCTCTAATTCTTATGGCCTCTCCCATCCATTAAATATGTTGGACCAATTTCGACCAATAAATATAAAAACCTAATTTTCTTGTTATATTATTATTTAGCTCATCAATTTTCTTACGAAATAGTAGTGATGGAAAATTTTTTTCACAAACCTACGTTTTCCATAAAAAGCTGTGAATGGGGAGCAATCGTAAAAATAATCCAATCAAATGTATTTTCAACGGTATTGGTCCTTGTGCTTTAGCGCGTTAGCGTATTCGATTTCATCAAAATATTTTGAAAAAACGAACTTCGATTTGAACATATGAATAAGTGGGAGCAGGCATCGATTATGACGATAGACAGGCGAACAGACAAGTTAATATCGATATCATTTTTCAAATGGATTCGTGTCATTGCACATGAGATCATCTGAAGTGTAATAAATGAACAATTAATCGTACAGACAAAGAAGCGTAAATTCTGGCTGCTTTGCGCTAATTTTACTAGCGATGCTAGATAAACTTTTCTATACTCCAGCATCAAACTTTTGCATGTAACAAACTTGTTATAGGGAAATCTATTAGAGCCTAATAACGATTTTGATTTCTTACACTATATAGTTGATGCCTTACGATCATTCTGTTAGCAAATCTAGAGAAATAATTCCAATGTCCTCGCAATGCTGTATGTTTGCTATCGGAATTAGATATAGTTCCTTTACTACCGATAAGCATTTATTATTGAAGAGAACGTTGGGATGTGCAAAGTTTATTTCAATAATTCAATAATTTTCTATTGATATGACTTTCTACTCTATTCAAAGAGGAAACATTACCAACGGTCCTACATTTGTTTTTTGCACTTGGCTTTTGTCAAAAATTCTTACGTTAAAAAATCAATCGTGCAGCCAAACTGTGCATGTACAGGGTAAAGAAACGCTATTGACCATAAAGAATTTAAAATGAAACGACTAGAAACAAATTACGAATAAGATTGAATAACTCTCGTAATGAATAAATCCATGATTGTTATTACGTTAGGTGGTACTGAAAACCCTGCTGTTTGCATAGCCCACCGCCTGCCGAGTATCTTAGTTATCCAAACGGCCTTCACAATTCGTTCGAATTCAATTTAGCGGTCCGTTTTATCACCTCGTTGCGAGCACCTTCAGTAGACCTGAACAAAAGGAGCAGGCACGGAAGAAGCATAAGTTCTGGCTGCTTCGCGCTAATCTTATTAACGATGCTAATAAATAACATTTTATATCTGCCAGCACCTTCTACGTGCAACAAACTTGTTGTATGAAAATTTATTATAGATTAGTAATGACTTTGAGTTCTAAGTTACGCACTTGCATCATCCGCATCCAGCCAGTCGTCTTATGACGCAGTCTTAAGTAATATCAAATCA
>KK351308.1:212747-229614 GCA_000671755.1 Glossina brevipalpis | reverse complement strand
TTGTTGTTGTTGTTGTTGTTGTTTTTTTTTTTTCTTCTTGTTCTTGTTGCTATTGTTATTATTGTTGTTGTTGTTATTGTTTGGTTTTTTCCTCTTTCATTTTTCATAGTTTTCCTTTAATTGTTTTGTTTTATTTTTTTATTCATCTTGACGTGAATGGATGTATAAGTATATGTGTGCGCCGCATTTTACCATTTGAATTGTTGTTGTATGTGCAGCAAGTGCACGTCTTACTTCATACTTACTCTCTCTGTATATCATACCAAATGCAACAATGGATGTGCATGTGCATGTGTGTGTGTGTGTGTGTGTATCAACGGCAATGTAAATGCTTAGATATATATTTGAAAACGTATGTGTGTGTGTGTGTATATGCGAATATGAATATCTCTCTGATTGTTAATATTGCTGCAAACACGTATGTTTGTGTATGTATAAGCGTACGCTAGCATATAACAAACACAACATTGTGGTTTCGATGTTTTGTGTCGATGTTCATGTAATTTTTTTTTTTTTTTTTTTTTTGCTTATGGATTGCGGGAAATTCTTATTGCAACAAATGAGTGTACAATAGAACAACATTTTGATTGTTGTCGGTTACAGGAGAAAGTAAAAGTTTTTTGCAAAAATTTTTTTATGTGGTTCACAGAAACTTCTGAAAATTTTAAATGCTTTTGTAACCATCAAATTTTGCATACATTTTCCGTGCCTTTATTAGAACTAAGAAAACGGGAAATTTCCGGAGTGATTTCGCGCTGCATGAGTGCCTCTGGGTACCTGGGACGCATCAATATTTTGACATTAAGAGATGTAAACGATCATTGCCTTTATATTGTGTGTGCAGCACATACATCGTCTTTAGAAACATTTTTTTTTGTAGTCTATCTACGCTCTCTCCTAATTCAATATTTAATTCGTTTAAATTGTTTATAATTTCGTTTCCTTTAATATTCCTCAGGTGACCGCATAGAAATAAATACCTGAGTGTGTGCGTGATTCGTATGCGTACGCGCGCGAATGATCTAAAAAGGATGTGAGATGTCTTACTGTTTGCCACATGTATCTTGTTTTAAATAAACACAAATGGTGAGCATTTTGTCTTTGCTAGCAACCGCGTAGCATACAATTGACGACTTACTGACTCACTGTGTGGGTGTGTGTGTGTGTGTGTTTGTTTGTGTGATTGGCATAACACACATATTATTCATGTATTCATTTCAAAGCAAGACTTTTGTGTGCTAAAAACTAAAGAGATAAAAATTAGTAGCAAAGAGAATAAATAATAACAGAGCATTCACTCGCTTTTATAATATTCGCTAAAGCAAAAATGTTTACGAAGACTATGAAAAATGAGATTGAGCGAAGTTTTTTGCTCCTTTTTTGTTGCTTGTCACTAACCCGAGCCGAACGTTTGTTTGTCACTTTTTTAAAGAAAATATATATATGTATGTTGTATACATACATATACTAGCATTTAGATAGAGATATATAGGAGCGAATGTTTACTATAGTTTGCTTTTGAACTTGACTTTTCTTTTTTTATTAAGAAATTTATTAAATAATCAGACAATTGTTACAAAAAAATTTCATTTGAATTTATAAATTTGTAATTATTATCATTTTCAATTTACATCTCTCTGACCTTTATTCCACAAAAAAATTTGATCTGAATTTTTATTATCTTCAATCCATAAATTGCTCCTTTATCCCAATAACACTCCATGTGAAATTTCCATTGTGGTGCCAGGTCTTCTTCTGTGAGCTCCTTCATGCCTCTTTCTTTCTTTCATAGATTCAACGGACCGAAATCTTGTTGAGTGTCGCTTAGCTTCAGGATTATAGGTGGGAAATCAAGATTCATCGCGTTTTATATCACTCTTTCTTTTCCGATGGTGTTCAAAATGTCAATACCAGAATCTTTGCGAGTTCATTTTTGTTCACAATTGTGAGAATTTTATAGGCACCATTTCTGCACATACTTTTCGCATGTTTTAAATTGTTATATAAAATTTTTCTTACGCTTTCTTCTTTATCAATTTTTACAGTTTCATTGATCGCACGAATAGTTAACCGATGGTTAGATAGAATCATGCCATAGACTTTTTCAATATTGTCATCCTTTTTTGACATTGAATGTCAATCCGGGCTTGAATCATTTTCGAGGTTTTTTTTGTCCATTTTGGCAAGATTGAACCACTCAAAAACTCGAGCAATTGATAAATATTCATTGGCACACATTTCTTTTAATAAAAGATTATTTTCAGTAACGTTTTTTCCAAGTTTCATGTAATATTTCACGATTCGTTGCTCTACAACTACTCCTGTCATTTTTCCGACAGCCCTTACGTAAACAAAGGCCACGACCAGACTAATTTGCTTACAAACATGGAAGAAAAGGAAAGGTGCTGCATTTGAAAGCCGCCATTTCACACTGCACACTGCTGTCGATCGTTCGCGTTTGGCACATTCGTACTTCGTATGCAAGCAGATAAATCTTCTGTTAGGAATTTCATCAACAAGCAAGCAGAAGAATTCTCTGTTAGGAACTTCATCAACATGTTGATATAAATGATTTAAACGAAAACAAACTACTTGCAAAGATCTGTGTGTATAAATAACAATTAACAGGCATGACCTAATCCTTGTGTGTATATGTATACATTTATTTAATAAACGGATAGGCAAGCAAACGATCGAATTCGTAAGTCAACTATGTGTGCATATGTTTCTGTATTTATCTAACAGTAATATGTCTGTATACACATCACGTATTGGTATCATCAATAAAAAGGAAACAAGTGTAATAGAATCAGAAAACTACTTAATCATTGGACATAAGTTCCTCATTATTTTAAAAATTTTTCTTTTTTATTTTGAACGAGCAAGATTGGCGAATGACTTCTCTATTATTATTCAAAAACATTGACAAAACGTGATTTGTTTACCTATAAAAAAAAAAATCGGAGAAAATGTAAAAGTAAAAAGAAAAAAGAGAACGAAAATTATTTACTTTCATCTCCATTTTCGGAATAGCGTGGACAAAGTGTTCTCTTTTTTTTTCTCCACAAAATCATATTTTTGCATCTAAAGGAATATAGGCTTTTTACTCTCTCTCTCTCTCTCTCTCTCTGAGCAATGTTTATAAACATTGTTGCTAAAAGAATATTTAAACTGAGTTTGAACAATCAATGTTTCTTTCTTTAAAATTTAAAAAAAAAATTTTTTTTCTCTCTTAAATCATTTCTTGTTTATATATATATATATATATGTATATGTATATATATATATTTATGTATACACTCTTAATAAATAAATATGTACACGTAGATAGTATCCGTATATAAAAAAAATGCATTTGGATATAAATATATATATACATTTATGTATACAATATCGTTTTCCCTGTTATACACGTATAAGAAAGCAATTTTAAGCTTATTTATAAAAAATTCATTAAAATTTTATTGCTTTTCCCTTTTTTGTTTCTGTAAAAGTTAATCTTATTACGTACACTTTACAAAAATTCGAATCATGCTTATTTTTGAGACTATTGGATTATCAAAAAGATATGATATTAATATAGAATGAGTTATGCTCTTTAGAAAATCTTTAAATTAACTTTGAATTATTTACATTTTCTTGTATAAGTTTCTATTTTGCTTAAATGTTTCAATTAAAAGCAAATATTTTGTTTGTTACAAAAAGAGATGATTTTTCTTGCTGGGGTGAAATTTTGTTTAATATAAGCATAAGGAAAGGAGTTATTTAAAGTAAATTTTAGTTCAGGAGAGAAGAAGAGAAGAAGAACAAATGAAAAGAACAAGAAAAAAATATAATATGTTACTATAATAGCCGGTTTCGTTTTTACGTGTGTACCCACTTATGATAATCTCACCTTATCAGACACAAGACTATTTTTCAACGAACGTCTCTCAAGTTGTGGACAAATCTCAATTAAGGATATTCCAGAACATTCATTCTAAGTAGAGTCCAGAGTTTAGCTCTGGTTAGAAAATGTTTCTAACTAGGATTCGACAACCAGCGCGAAACTTTTTAAGGTGGCGTATCCAGCGATCATACTAAGAAGCATTTTTCAGGCAGCTTATTGGGCAAGCAACACTTACAATCATTCTTTGGCGTCCTTATTCCCGCTCATTTATTTTGGGATTTTTTAGATATGTTATACATCACGAAAAGTCCATCCTTCTATCTATCTCTTGGATTATTATGTACTTGGAAATTCATCGGCAGCTTAACAATACCATATTCCCCTTTTCGTTACTCCTTACTATTGCTAAAATAAAATTTGCAATATAGTAGATGATGATTCTTTTGTCCTAAGGAACCTAGGGAAGATACTTTCCTGTTTTTTTTACGAAAAAGACACATCCCTCGATGATCTCTTCCTACAAACTTCGAAAACCTGTCGTCAAACGTCGAAACTTAACCCCTCTTAGCTACATAACTGTTTCAGATGATCTTGTTCGTACAGCAGGATCTACGCTCCTGCATTAAGAATATATATATCTTAACTTGGAAGATACCTTAAGGTGAAAACTCAAGACTTTTGTAGAAAATGAAGATTATGCGATAGAAACGTGGCCATTAAAGTTGGTTCCCGTTGAGTTTCGTGAAACGTCATAAAGCGTTTTTTCATTAAGATTGTAGTCAGATATATAACCGATTCGCGAAAAATGTCCCTCAATAATCGAACAGTGGCCAAATATCCTCGTCTGTTAACTATTTTTTGTTGTTCGTTTTTAAACTTTAAATATTTAAATGTTAAATTCTTGTTAAAATTTATACGAATTTAGGCCTTAGACTTATTAGTAACTAAATTTTCATAGCTAATTAAGATCTTAATTCAGAAATTACATGAGTTAGGGGTCGAAGTATGGTTTTTATTTTAAAAAATTGATCAAAATGAAATAAAATAAAAAAGAAAAACGTTAGAAGGAATATTGTGATAGAATGCTATCCAAGTATAAATCTTAATAAAAAAAAAATTCATCATAAAACTAAAGAAATAAATGAAAAAATGAATTTCGAAAAAAGGTGAGCTAGTAAGCGCTTTTATTGAGAACGAAAGATTAGACAGCTGACGGCGTATAAAAACATTCATGAGTATGGTTTACTTGTCAATAATATAATAAAAGCAAGAACAATTTCAACCAGCTGACTATATGAACGTGGCCTACCTTCGATGGTCATACTTTTTTGTCTACTGGTAAATGAATGAATAATTAATGAAATTTTAGATTTTCTTAAATTTTATGTCGTACTATTGTTGCTGTTGGTATGGTCAAGAGTTTCATGTTTCTATTTTAACTTTTACATTTTTAAAAAATCATATCAAGTCATACAGGCAGACCAATGTGGTTAATGTAACGCTTTCTTTTGCTTCTGCATTCCAGGAATTAAATAGATAGAAAATCAAAACTCTGAGAAATTCATTCTATTCTTTTACAAATGTTTTATTAGTTGCTTCTAAAAGGCTTTACAAATTGTAATAATCAATATGAAGTATTATTCTTGAATAAGTAACTAATAAATCTTGTTAGGACGAATAAGGCTTATTTTACATTTTCCGTATGCAATTACTATCTTTTTTTTTTTTTGAATGGTTTATGGATGATCATCTTTGTATGTATATGAGATAATCGTAAACGAAATCATAGAAACGTTAGAGTTGAACATATGGCTTTTAGTAATANATATTGAAGACTTTAACTGTATTTTAGTTTAAAAATTTCTCAATAAAAATTATATTTGAATACTGACTAAAAGCTTTGGTTTAACTTCAGATGGGATTAGGTAAAAGATAGACAGAACTCTTGGATCCAATGAGCCGACCAAGAAACCAGAAGACAACAACAACTATAATCACCATTAAATTTCCTATTTGGAAATATTTAATGTTCGTTCCAGTTGTTGTGAGCAGTTTTATTGCTCTATTACCGTAACTAACTGAAGAAATGAAGCCGATTATTAAACTACTAAATTCGAGCAGCGACAATCTTCAGACTTATTTTTCGTAATCTGTTCAGTAAATATCAAGGAAAGCTAGAAATTTCCCTTTTGTTTGCGTACAAATGAAAAGGCAAAGCTATCATTAATTCATATTAAATGGAAATGTGGCATCAGATTACTTTGATGATTACTTTTGATACTTAAAAAGGAAAAATTAATCAAAGTCTTCTGAATTCTTCAAATTAATTTTTCACACTTAGCATCTTATAGAAGTTTGTAACAACTAAAATACTTCTCGATATTTAGAGGTTGTAATAAAGTAGAAAAATTTCTTAAGCTCTTTCTTAAGTTCTGTCACATAGGTGGCTATTGAAAATGATCCAAATCGATCACAGACCACGCCTATAGTATAAGCAGAAAGCACATCTGTTTTCTGGCTGTTTTGCTATGATTGTTTTCCGCAGTATTCCATGACTGGCTGTGCTCCATGGTATTTCATAAAAATAAAAAAAATTTGCCACGCCTTTTCATAAAAATTTAGTTTTCCCTCTATCTTTGAGATAAAGATGATGATGGCTAGAAAAGACTCGGTACAGCCGAATACAATTTTTTCATTGGAAGTGAAGGGTATATTTCATTTTGACATTTGGTTTGTAATTACCAAAAGGAAACTTCGGAGACCCTACAAATTATAATATATTCTTGATCAGCATCAAATTAAGAATCGATTTGAGCGTGTCGGTCTGTCCGTCTGTGTAATATCTGTGGTAAACATTCTCCTGGCCGCAAAAATATCGGCTTCAAAAATTTGGCAGAAACTTTGAAAGTTCTTGCACGCAGGTTTGTATTGAAAATGGGCCAAAGGGCACGCCCTTAATAGGGCGTAGACTAAGAATACTTCTGCTTTTGGATTTTTACTCGTTATTCGTAAACCATAGCAGATAGAATTATAACAATTTCCAAAAATATTGCGCTAGCTATCCCGTAGTGTCTGTGCAAAAATGGACCAAGCCCGCTCGATATAATAGAATATTGAAGATTAATTTTTTTGTGAAAATGTTTTTAACATTAAGAAAGATGCTGCTGGAAATACATAAAGCGTAGATATTCCAGATCATTATAANCCCGATATTAGTTTCTTTTGCAATCACCCAGAAGGAAACGTCAAAGACCCCTTAAAGTGTATGCATTCTTGACCAACGTCAAATTTAGAATCGATTTAAGCAAGTCCGTCTGTCCTAAGTTATATGACGGACGGAAGTGACCTCACTACAGGAGGGGCTATTGAGGTGTTCAGGCCCATTTTATACCCTCCCTACCATGTAATCTCCTTCGGACCAACGTTTTATATTTTCTATTCATCTAAAAAACTCATGCATCATCAATATTATGTTGCGCTTTTTATCAGAAAAAATATGACGAGTAAAGTTAACGGTGTGCTATGGATACTACAACAAACCGGAAGATGACAAAAGAAAGGAAAATCTAAAGCAGATCGTAAAGTTAGACGAAGTTATTTTAAATTCAATATGATAAGCGTTATATTTTGTAGATTAGTCAGGCTAGTAGAATTGAATGATTGGAATTGTTACCGGTCAGGTAAACAAAATCTACTTTCTTAACTGCTTCAATCAAGTTTCAACTGTAATTAATGTAGTCAAAGATCGAACACTGCGCATCTCCCAAAGATTTTTCAATGCTTTTCGAAAAAAAAAAATAAATACATTTTCTTAGCGTATATCATCCATGTAACTCGTACAACGTAAAACAGTTTTTTTTCGGCTTAAAGCATCAAGTATGAACGAACCAAGCAACGAAAATTAGGTTGGATGCTGCTGGTCGGCCTTTAATATGAAAACTTTTTGTTCTTTGCACCTCTGGCGCACAGAATTATCATATTTTGTGCAGGTACATACTAACGTGAATTTCGTTAATAAGAATGAAACGATGTTATGACGTAAGTAAGAGTATTACCAGGTGGGCTGAAAAGTTCGTAGGCTAACATAGAAAAATTCTTTTTTTTTGATAGAATTTGATTTTATTATTCAATATAGTTGCCTTCGAGGGCAATAAAATGATTATAGAGCTGATACAAATTTTCGATACCATTTTTATAGTACGATTTCTCTTTAGCCTCAAAATAGACTTTCAGTCCACTCAGCTGACTGTCGATTGGACTCCGGTGTGAAATGATGCAGTCATGTTTCATCCATTGTCACATATCGACGTAAGAATTCGGGCTTATTACGATTGAACAGCTCTAAACATTGCTTAGAATAATCAATTCGTTGTTGTTTTTGGTCGATTGTGAGCTCGCTGCGGCACCCACTTTGAACAGAGTTTTCGCATATCCAAATATTCATTCACGATATGTCTAAGGCGTTTCTTTGATTTCTTCAGGATCTCAGCTATCTCAATCAATTACACTTTATGGTTATCCGAAATTATTTTATGGACCTTTTTTATGTTTTGGTCGGTAACAGCCTCTTTGGGGCGTTCACTGCGTGCATCGTCCTCGGTGCTCATTTCGCCTCGTTTAAATTTAGCAAACCTCTGCTCTACTGTTGATTTTGCTAGTGGAAAGTCCGAATAATGTTTATCAAGCCAAGCCTTGGCTTCAATAGTATTTTTTTTTTTTCACCAAAAAGCAACACATGAAATTCCGTTTTATCCATTTTTTCGAACTAACAAAAGTTGCTTCAGTAAAAATGCTATAACTCATATACTAATAGTGCAACAGTTGTCAAATTTATACACGTGTCTTTCGATGGTTATGGCTAACTAAAAATCGTATGGATTTAATACTAGCAGCGCCATCTATGTGTCCGCCTACCTGTTAGAGAGAGATGGTTTTAATTTCCAAATATAGATTGCATAGGGAAACTGGAGAACACTTTTATACAGATATCGGCCATTAACCGAATGTCTGAGGGACAAAGAAATAAATATTAAATTATTGCACATGCTTTGGAGAGTCGCATTTTAACAAATAAAATGACATCTCTTCGCTTTTGCGAAGTTACCTTAATATTATACGGAAAGTCAGCATCCACACAAAATCAAGATCCTTTTTTCGTCTTCATATAAAAAACTATATTTTTTTATTGACTGCTGTGTGGGGTAAAATGTCTTATCGATTAACATGTATACCATTAAGTTGTTCCTTGAACTTCGTGGAAATATTAAACGTGTTACTTTATCTTTATAACCCAAGTTTACTTTACATATAACGATTTTGTATGAGAGTGCAAAAGTGTAAATCAATCTGCGTATCAGGAGGGTTCCTGGGTACTGTCTATGTTAATATAAAACGTTTTACAACCGGATGTTAAACTTTCTTTTGCTGCAAACATGCAAGTTTACCGAGTTGCGCAAATATATGTGCACATATTTTTTTTTTTTTTTTGGTCTACTACGGAATGCTAGAGGTATACTTATATTGCTATAATGTTTGTCACATGCAGAGATAACAACTTCAGTGGTTCTCTAAAGAAGACTTTTATACTTTTGATAAGCCTAAAATTCTTGATAAGCCTAAATTTCAGTTGTATCGAACTGTTCTTAATTCATTGCAAAGATTCTCAAAATTCCAAAATTAATCGCAATTATGGAATGTGAAGAAACTTAATGAAATTCCATTTGAATTAGTTCCACAGTTTTAAAACGGAAATGGAGGTAATGGTTCAATAAAATCGCTCAAAAGAAAAGTAAACTTTATGTAGAAAATTGAAGGACTGTATCGGAAGACGTCTACATGAAGACTTTCCTTCCTGTATCATTGGAAGTCCATTTAGTATGTGATGATTAAATGGTATGAACAGATTATTCTGTACCTGAGAAACGATAGAGGATTAAGAACATGACAGAGCTTTGTCGGTATTTCCCTTTGGAGTTTTTCACTTTGCTGATAATGTTCTTTACGACGGGAAACTATGTAAAGAATTGAAACTCTATGTAGAGAATTGAAATTCGATGTAGAGAATTGAAACTCTATGTAGAGAATTGAAACCCTGTGTAGAAAATTGAACGCGTGTATCAGAAGATGTCTGCATAAAGACTTTCTTTCCTGTATCATAGGAAGTCCAGTCAGTATGTAATGATTAAATGGCATGATCAGATTAAGCTGTATTTGCGAAATGGTCGGAGATAAAAAACAAAAAATGACACTCCTGTGTCGATGTTTCCCTTTGGACATTAACAATCCATGGAGAGAGAGAAAATTGCATGGTATTCCATATGGATAACCCGCATGCGAGAGTAAATTTTATATTTTTCGTATTATATAAAAAGCAAACTTTCATAGGTTTGAAATAAGGGAAACAAAAGTGTCGGTTCTCTATGCGGAGATTTGCGTGGAAAGTGTCTTCAAACTGAGAGTTGGGAACGACCTTTGTAAAGCTCCGTTGTGGCTGCATATATCACGACGGCATTAAACAGACAAGATAGAGATCTCATAGAGCTCTTTAAATCGTTGGAGTTGTTCTCTTAACTAAAGGGGCATCCGTCAAAAGTTCGTATTTAAACCCTGTGCTATCGAGTATAACAGTAATTATTGCAGTTGCTTAAGCAAAACTTTGGAGACAATTGCATACTTAACGTGAATGTTTTCATAGATTATTTTTGATACACGTTTCTGTAATAATTATTAAGGCAGTCTTTGCGCGGAGTTCCTTAACACCACCTAGAAAAAAGTCAAATTTTAATTTGCATTTTATGAAATTTTCTCTTTCACGAAAGATGATATTTGTCTCCAGTAATATATCATTAGAATTAAGGACATTTAAAAAGAGTAGATTTAATTTCTGCAAAACAATCTCCTTTACCTCTGTATACATGGATCATTATCTATACAACGTTCAACGTTCTTATTTTATTATGATATAGAATCTTCTCTTCATTTTATTATGCGTTTTCACAATGTCTTCTTTAAATGATGTATAGCGTTTATTACGGGATTGCATCAAGTTCATAAAAGCGAAATTAACACAATTTTAATGAGATGTCGCTATTTAAAGGGACAATGAATACGAATTGAATCAATAAAATGTTTTCAGAAAATAATGCTTGACGTGATGATGGTGGTGGGTATCGAAGATTCGCTTTCATTTTTTTATATGGATTTCGATGGGTATTGCTTATACGTCCATGTGTGCATGTGCCTGTGCCTGTGCATGTGCCTGTTTGATGGTTATACGTATATATATATAATTATGTACTGTTCAGTAGACATGAATATCACAACTCTGTAATGGCAGTGATTTATGTATATGTGTTATGTAAAGGCTATGCTCGGTTGGTTTAAGGTTCTTTATAAAAGTGTTTTTATTACGAAAAGTTTTCACGCATACAGGAACTCGAACACATACGCACACACACTCTCATAAAAACACACATGCATATACACATTTACAAACTCGTAAAATTGAACTACTACGTTTATATACGTTACCAAGTTACAGTGCGAATGTGTGTGTATAGTTTGGTTGCCATAAATTTAAGTCAAAACGATTCGAGTGGTCATTTGGTATTAAATCAATGAACAGACATTTCGTACATTATTGTCCAAAGATTGGTTTATTTTTTTTTTTTTTTTTTTTTTTTTTTTTTTTTTTTTTTTTTTTTTATGTCTCAGCTTTTGCATTGCAATCTTATTTCAATATTAGTGAGGAGTGTTGGTGTTGTTATTTTTCTTCTGTTAAGTAGAATTAATACTCATTAAAAACCACTAAATACCAGTAGTAGTTGTCAATTAAATCCTAAATAGAAATAACATATAACTGTAAGTAAATATTTGGTAAACATGTGTCGTGTGTAACCTTATCCTCTACTTTCTCGGCTATGTTTATTCATTTAGTGTTTGCGTAAATAAAAAAGTCAATCACGAAATTGTTGCTTTTTTCTACTGTTGAAATTTAAGATAATAAACGTGTGACTCTTGTCGTTTGAAGAATATTTTTCGAAAGTAACATTAATTAAATGAAGGTAAGTAACTATTAGATACTGGAATAAATGAATAAATTCATTGTTCTCTCTCTCTCTCTCTCTCTCTCTCTCTTTTATTTTTTTCTCTTCTTTGATACAAAAATGTATTTCACTTATTATAATGCAGATATATTCGTAAACAAACATTTCTTGCAAATTATTCAAATAAATTTTTACTGAATTGGTTTCACACTCACATATAATACACATAAGTCGCAATAAAAGTTAATGTCGTCATGTTTAACACTATTGTGGGACTCTTTATATATTAAATTACCGAAAAGCATTAGAAGCATATATATATATATATATATATATATATATATAAATGTATACATCTTTACATATACGCATAATCGAAAGCTATTCTGAACACAACTAGTAGATGGTGAACTAAATAGTGAATTAGATTTGTTGTTGCTTTCGTAACATCTTCAAGATAGCAAATAACTTAGACGGCATTTAGTGGACAATTCTTCTTCAAGATGAGATCTGATCTTATTAGTTAATCTAGGTCCAATCCAAGTACAGATTAACAAAGAAATTTTGTTGTTGTGTTTATTAGTTTCATATCTTTAAGACATGTATACTATAAAGCATACGTACTCATAATCATAATGCATCTTTATGTCAGTCTCTCCATCCGGGAAGTATTCAATTTGTTATCCGTTATCATTTGTTAAAGTTATAAATCCATATTAAATATTTCATCGAGCAAAAATAGTTTCTTAAATTGAACTGCATGCCTGGTAAGACCTAGAAAAGTCCGTTTTCTAATAATTCGCTTTTCCGTTTATAATTCAAACTTCATAAGTGATGAATTCTTTTGGATCTAATAAAAGCGTTTGTGACAGCTGGAAAGTACAGGTTGCTATCGTAGGGTTTACCTGGATACCTGCCTTGAAAGCTTAACTCTATGGAGCACCGAACTATTTTCAATGAACGATCCCTAAGTAGTGGAAGAATTCCCACAAGACGGGCTCCATAATTCCCGAGCTACCAGAATAAAAATTCACTGCATATAGTCCAGAATGTCTCTCTCTGGTCACAGGCTGATCATCCAGCTACTCACACAACCACCGCAAAATTCCGCGAAGGGGCCGTTCCGACGATCGGGTAAGAGAACATTCCGCAAGCAGTGTATTGTGCAATCTTTCTTTGGGCAGCCTGATTTTTGAATGTACCCGAAAGGTACTTCCTACCATCGTATCTCTTGGATAATTATGTACTTGATAAATAATCGACGCAGTCCATTATCAGCTATGCTACCGTATTCCATACTGGTTCTATTAATCATACACTGCCAAAAAGTAGATATGTGTACAATTCCTTTATAGCAAAGAATCTAAAGAAGAGACTTTCCTTTTTCATTAGAAAATGGCCATTCTTCCGGATTACCTCCTACAATCTTCGAGAGCATGTCGCCAGAAATCGATAGTTAACCTTAACCCTTGTTAGCCGATAACTGATTCGGACGATCTCACTGTGCCGCAAAATGAAATTATAGACCAGTATAGCCGCATCTGTATGGCCAGCAAGATCGCAGCCACAGTCAGGTTGCCTAGTGGGACCGCACAGAGGTCAGAATTCGGCATGTTTGCCGTTCCCAATAATTAAACGGGGAACTTCATTTACCCACCAGCTGGAAAGTACACGCTACAGTGTCTTTAAAACTCTGCTATGTCCGTCTGTGCTTCCTGCTTTTAGAGTAGCTTTTTGTAGAGTAACAAATCTAGAAACGGCCAAGCAAAGAATATCGATTTTAACGGTAAATGCTACCTTTGTCTATTGTCTATTTTTATTTTGAAAATCATCTCTTATAAATTCAAAAACAGTATCCAAAATATATATAATAATATATTTGTTCGTATTCTTTATATGAGTCAGAAAATCTGAAAATTTGTCGAATTAGGTCATTACGTATAACTTTAAGCTAAATTTTCTCTTCTTTCGAGCTGGGCTGGGATATCTCTAACGTACTTAACAAACATAGGAATTTAAAAATTTTTTTTCCAACACAATAATCAGTCCGTCGTAAATAAATTCCCTAAAAAAATTTCGCGCTTAGAAAATAATATTACCGCTTAAATAAAGACAAATATTTCGCTATCTATCCCCGTACACTTAAGGGAAAAGTATTAAATTCTCTGAAGATCACAATCATTAGATCGCTTCTTTCATTCCATTCATATCCTCAGGAACTGACATTTGGGAGCCATAGATAACATGCTATTATTAGTTATAGTATTTTTTTCAACTACACACTGTTTACTTAAGTCACATGAGGGTATACAAGATTCACCTTAAGGTGGAAGCAAATTATTTTTTTTTTTTTTGCTATTTTGCTATTTTAGCTGTGACACCACCAACCAACGAATAACAAAGTAACAAAATTGTATAATCCAAGTAAATTGTGTTCGACACTTGGTTAGTGCTTGTGGATGATATTACCTTTCATAAACACACACACGCACACATCCATAAACAAATGTAAATAAAAATGTATGCTGTGTTAGTTATGTGTAGCTTTTAGATTGTATATTAAGTTTGCGAAAAAAAAAAAAACACAGCAGAAAAAAACCCTCTCTGTAATGCGTATTATCTTCGCAAATTTATACAAGTGTATCGTTTATATTTATGTATACGTACACATACATAGTCTCGCTTAGTCAGCCTTTGAATTCTCGCTTAAATTACTTAAATGTACTTTGTTTGTGTATGTGTCTTATTGACTTTGCTGCTCTCGGCTGTTATTTTAGTTTTCTTCTCTCTGTCAGTACTAATGGGCTATTAAAACCACCTGCTCTTAAACTAATTCCACATAGTTAGAAACTGTTCGTTTCTACTTGCGTACGATAACTTTCAATTATTGACATATACCACCGTAAGTTACGATAATGTAAACAAATCCATGTGTGCATGTGTGTGTGTGTGTGTGTGCATTACGGTAGTTGACGAAGCGAAGTGTAGTAAAAGTTTAAAAATTTCTCGATAATAAATATTTTAATAGAAAAAGAAAGAAATTAATTATACGCCACCAGCATGTATACGATATCTGCCGACGAAGTAGAATGAACACATAAACATTTGCATGCTTTATTGTATACATCTTTAAATTCCTATAGATTGAATAAGAATTTACATGCGCAGTCAGCTTAACAGAAAAAAATCTGAACTAAACAATGATTTTACTAAAGAGTTGAGTTATAAAGAGAACAGAAATATCCCAAAATTTACTCAATCTATGGTAGGATAATGCAGGATAATCCTATCAGTTTGTGCAGGCGCCAAAGTAGAAATGAAAAGATTCATCAATTCTCACGCCATTCTCTGTTCTCTGTGAACTTTAGGCTACCATGGTTACTTTTCAAATAAGAGGACCGTTATTTCTTGATTTAATAACTACAAAGTGGCTTTTATTAATTGATGCTCTTATCTCCTATAAGATCAACTCATTTATACCTCTGCAACTTATAGCAAAAGCTCGTTTAAAGTTTTAATGCGTTTTATAAACAAGTGTTTTTATACCCACCACTGAAGGTGAAGGGTATATTTCATTTTGTCATTTAGTTTGTAATTACCAAATGGAAACTTCGGAGACCTCACAAAGTATATACATATTCCTCATCGGCCACAAATCTAGAATCGATTTAAGCATGTCCGTCTGTCCGTCTGTGTAATGTCTTTGGTAAACATTCTCCTGGCTGAAGATATTGGCTTCAAATATGGCAGCAATATTGGACGTTCTTCCACGCAAGTTGGTATTGAAAATGGGGCAAATCGGTCAAAGGAACCGCTCACAGTGCGACGTAGATTAAAAACATCTCTGTTCCTGGTAGCAAAAAAGAAAAAAAATGGGTTATTTGCTTATTACTCATAAACCATGTTACATAGATCTATAAAAATTTCCGCATACAATGCAATAGTTATTCTGTAGTCACAGTGCAAAAGCGGTAAGAATCGACCACACCCATTCGATATAATAGAATATTGAAATTAAATTTTTTTGTGGAAACGTTTGCAATATTAAGAAGAATTTTTCAGAAGCCCCATAAAGTGTATGTATTCCTGATTAGTATGGAATTCGGAATCCACTTGACCTATCCGTTGGTACGTCTGTCCATCTGTCTAGCTGCTTAACTATCTAATGTCTGTGGTAAACATTCTCCTGGCCGCAAAAATGAAGATATCGGCCTCAAATTTGGCAGAATCTTTGGAAGTTCTTTCACTGCCACGCCCACCTATTACAATTTAGTATTCCACCCTTTTGTAAGATAAGGGTGATGAGTATAAAAGATTCGTCACACCCGAATATAACTTTCTTACTTGTTCTTATTCCGGCAAATTTTTTATTAGTTTTTTCTATTAATCTGCGGTCCCAGGGCTATAAAACTGCTCTTTCATGTTGAAATATTTCTTCCCGTTTTCTTTAATATTGTTCTTTCATGTCTAAATATTTCTGTCTGTTCTCTTTCC
The DNA here is from genome assembly GCA_000671755.1 of Glossina brevipalpis. Classification (NCBI taxonomy): domain Eukaryota; kingdom Metazoa; phylum Arthropoda; class Insecta; order Diptera; family Glossinidae; genus Glossina; species Glossina brevipalpis. The sequence continues at coordinate 213,186 of KK351308.1, read as the reverse complement.
TCAACGGTTTTTTTTTATGGTCGAAAGTGCCCTTGTTGGTAAGTCTGTCGAAGACAGAATAACATTTTTTTCACTTTACGTGAAGTGAAAACAAAAAGAAAAAGTAAGAAAATGCAGACCTATACCTAGTAACCAAAATGATATAATTAACTCCAAAAATTTTATCCTTAAGTTTTCATTTTTTTCTATCTCTCTCTCATTTTCGTTGGAATATGGATATGCTTTGAAATGACCATGAACACTCACTCACTCTCTAAAGACATTCCTTAATCCGTCCATTAGAAAAGTTACGCATCAATAGGCAAGAGATTAGACTATAACTTCCCAGCAGGGGCCCATTTGAAGCGCTTAGGAGGGAAAGAGACGAAATTTAATAGGATTTCGACGATGAATATTTCCTCTATATGTTCTGGAGGGATCAAAGCACCTATTAAGCAAA
>KK351308.1:154398-176332 GCA_000671755.1 Glossina brevipalpis | reverse complement strand
ATGTTTATGGTAAATATATGCAAAAACTGTACCTATCGATTTCAAATTTGACAAAAATATTGAAAGCTCCTTCGCGAGGGTAGATATTGAAAGTGCCCCAAATTTGTTCAAGGATACACTTACAGGATAATATAAACTAACGACAATTTCGGCTTTTTCGTTGCTCATCATTTACAAACTACAACACATACAAAGAAAAAAATCCTCACGTAGATTTCATGGCGGTTGCAGAAGATTCGATCATAGCCCTGTTTGTAATTTTCTTCTCTTTTTTATTATTATCATTACAGAGTCATAATTATTAATATTAAAATTATTTAATTGTAATTGTTTGTATTTTTTATTGATTTTATTAGTGAGATTATATTATACATTACAGCGCGAGAATTCTGATCGTACATATATCAAAATATATGCATACGGTTTCTCAGTAGTAGTGAGTATTAAGAAATCATAGTAAGCTATACAAAAATCTCTTCTAGAGTTTTAACTTTTTCGTGGTTTTTTTTTTTTTTTTTGGTTTGTTGTGCTCTACATTTATAAATAACAAATAAATTTCAGATGAGCGCTTATGAATTATTGTGAAAATTTTAACGCCTTGTCTATCCGAGTTTCCGGTATAAGTAGGAAAATATATATAATACATATATACAATATATACGCTTTATTATAATGCATATATATGCATATGCACGTTTTCATATTCACTGTATGCATAAATATGTCTTTGTATTGCATAGAGAGATCAAATGAATGTTGAATGAAGAGTGAAATAAAAACCTGAAAACTTTAGATTGCCAATTTATAGTGTACGTGTTGTTGTTGTACGCATGTATGTATTGGTTAACCCCATATAATAAATTATATATATATGTATATGTGTGTATGCATATACAGTTCATGTATACATAACTGATTACGTTGATTGTCAAACTGTTCCGAACGTTTCAAATGTTCATTTTCTCTTTCTCTCTCTCTCTCTCTCTCTCTCTCTCTCTCTCTCTCTCTCTCTCTCTCCCAAAGGCGGTGTGAGTTTATTAAGCAATGATGTAAACAAAATTTACAAAATATTTTTTATCTTTATATATTATATATATGTATATATATATAAATGGGAGGGAGTGTTTGTGTCTGAATATTCAACTAAAAACAAACACATATTTTTGTAAAATTTTCACTCTATTCATAAATATTTCTTTGTTTGATGACGCGCAACTCATACAAACAGCAACTGAAAACACAAACATTACTTGCAGGTGTGTATGTTTGTGTTTGTGTGTCAGTGCGTTTATAAGTTTATTTTTCCCAAACTGCGGTCTAGATCGTATACATATCGCAAGCGTGTGTTTGTTATGCTTGGATTATATTGATTCTCATAGATTTTTGTTTTGCTTTATAAAATCCATAGAAAAACTACACATATTGAGGAATATACGAGTATTGTTAAATTGAAGCTGGTGTGGTTTCACAAAAATATAGCTTTATATTAACCACAATTTCAAATATGTATGATAAAAACCAATAATAAATAAAAAAACGCCTGGCATTTTAGTGTCAAAGTTTAGGGACTTTATCAAGCTCTAGCATGTTTAATCTCTTAAGTATTTCTGTTGCACTTTCAAATTCTTTATTTGCCAATTCCGACAAATTTCGAACAATTTAGTTATTAGCAATAACTTTTAATAGCTACGTATAATTAAAATTATTTGGAACTTATTTTACGTATAATAATAATTAATAATATTAATAGAGAGAGAGAGAGAAAGAGAATTATGGTCATCCCAGGCAGGCACAAGAAATCCTATTTACGTTTTAGGTACCATTAATTAATTTATTAATCGCATTTTCAATTACTTCGTGAGGTAAATTATGTTGTTATTGATTTCTATTTCTTCTCTCCATTAAAAAGTTAAATGATTTTTCAACTCCTAATGCAATTTGAAATTCCAAAATCTTTTTTTACAATTAAGAAAATGGTATTCGCTGGAGCCGAATCTTTTATAACCGCCACCAGTACTTTATCCCTTATGTATATGTATTATATATATATACATATATATATGTAGATACCTATATATATATAGGTATATATATTTTACGTATATATCTATATACACATTTTATATATATATTTAATTGACTTATAATGTTTTTGTTTCTGATCTAATAAAAATCCTTGACGTCAAATCTTGTAAATGTAACAGATATTGCCGTAATTGTTGGCGCACTTCCTGGTATTTAAAAACCGCAAGATGACCTTTGATAGCCCCTGAATTCTTTTGATAAAAATATGATTTTTTTTGGATCATCATCATCAATTGTTACCATTGGATTTGAAGCGATCCGCTTCTAACTTGTCGAATATTATTTATGAAATCAAATCACAAACAAATCATTTGATATAGAAGTCAGACAATTATATTCAACTATGCCGAATCTTTTGTATCCATCATATTTATATTAAAAAGAGAGGGAAATACTAAATTGTAATAAGTGGGTGTGGCAGTAAAAGAACTTCCAATGTTTTTGCCAAATTTAAAACCGATACCTTCATTTTTGTGGCTAAGAGAATGTTTACCACAGACATTATACAGAAGGACAGACGGACAGACGGATATGCTTAATCGATTCTAAATTTAATGCTGATCAAGAATATATATCCTTTGTGGGATCTCCGAAGTTTCCTTCTGGGAGTCACAAACCAAATGACAAAATGAAATATGACCGTCACCTTCGGTGGTGGGTATAAAATTGGTACTTACAACACAAGCCAAAGCGTTCTAATCGGACAAGATGGACTTCTAAAGAACTCACATTATTACGCTACTCCGTTTACCAGAATTAAAAATTAGTAATTTAATAAAATTTAGGAGTATTTTTTTTGTTTTTGTATTAAAATGTTTTTCTGGAAAGGTACGGTGATCAAGACGTAAACCTATACAATTTAAATTTAATACAATTTATTTTTCTATTAAGCAACTTTTTATTCTTGACACCCCTTCAACGTGAAACACTAAAAATTAGACCTTGTGGCCGTATAAAAGTAATTTTTTTTTTTTGAGAATATTTGTATGGAGAGGGGATTCACAAACTGTCCCATCTTATGTCAAGTTTCCAAAGAAATATTATTTTTCAGTTTCAAGTTTCCAAAGAAATATAATTTTTCAGAAGAATTAGTAGAAATTTGAAACCCTTTCAAGAAAAAGAAAAAATCGAATATGTGCCAAAATTCATTACCAAAAACCAACCTTTTTCTTCGAATTTCGAGTTCTTTCCCAAGCCGCACATTAAGATTATCTTCGCCAAGTGTATCCACGGTGCGAGCTGCTGTGTTACACTAAGAAATGTGCCTAGAAAAGTTTCACAAAACAATTGAGACGACCGTTGAATAGGAAGTACATATGAATCAAAAAAGGTAGTTTTTATGACGCCAGAATTCCAGACTAATGGTAGAAATTAATTTAAAAAATTATTGTAAAAAAAAAGACAAGTCTGGGATGTATTTCAAAAGTTGAAACGTGTTTTTCTCGAAACAAGATTTCTTAGACTGATATGCAGCGTAAATCCAACTTTCATGTGAATTTTTATACCTATCACCGACGAATGGGGTTATATTTATTTTGTCATTTTGTTTGCAACACCCAGAAGGAAGCTTCAGAATCCACACAAAGTGAAGATATATAGACAAAAACGATTTTTTCTTTTGAATTCAAATGTATAGCAGCTACTTTAATTAGAGACGACTGGGCCCATCGGTTCGAAGCTTGTCATTTTTTTGGAATTTTTCAAAGAGAATTTTTGTAATACTTGGATATATACATAATAATATATAATAAGCATTTTAAATGTTATTATCCTAATATCTCCCTTTCCATCCCAAATGGGCCAAAGGAAACCTTTTTTTGCGCTGTTATAGTGGCGTCCCCCTTTAAATAGTATCAAGTAGGGACTTAACACGACATATCAATAATTTGAGATGCATAAAAAATTTGACTCTCTTCAAGACTTTCGTATAGCATTATTGAATATAAAACGAACCGGTTAAGACAAAAGCAAATTGTACAAAAAAATTTTAAAATAGCAACACCTCTTACTGTAATCAAAACATTAGTGGTGTAGAGTGTAAAATAAAATGAAAAATATGTAGAGTATGAAATAAAATAATAAATATGTAGATAAAAAAAAAACTAACAAATATGTAGATTATAAAATAAAATAATACATACGTAGAGTATAAATTAAAATAATAAATATGTAGAGTATAAAATAAAACAATAAATAAGTAGAGTATAAAATAAAAAAATAAATATGTAGACTATAAAATAAGATAATAATAATATATATGTAGAGTAAAAAATAAAGTAATAAATATGTAGAGTATAAAATAAAATAAAAAAATAAATAAGTAGAGTAAAAAATAAAGTAAAAAAATAAATAAGTAGAGTAAAAAATAAAGTAATAAATATGTAGAGTATAAAATAAAGTAAAATAATAAATAAGTAGAGTAAAAAATAGAGTAATAAATATGTAGAGTATGAAATAAAATCATAAATATGTAGAGTATAAAATAAAATAAAATAATAAATAAGTAGAGTAAAAAATAAAGTAATAAATATGTAGAGTATGAAATAAAATCATAAATATGTAAAAGTAATAATCATTACGACTATAACTTTTCAAAGTTTGGTGACGGCTGCTCTAAAAGTTTCATGAAAAGAAATTCTTATCGCTTCTAAGAATTTAAGCACAAACGTTAAGTAAAGAACAGGTTACAGTTAATCGTACTTTTTACACCTTCTTCAAGTAGATCAAGTACATGTTATCCTTTTACAGCTTTTTACCTTTTTCTTGTTTAGAGAAAAAAAGATCTCTTACTTTTTTTTTTTCTCTTAACAAACTACAAAATTAATTCATTCATTTTATTTATTCAGATTTTTTTTTTCTCCTTTTGCTTCGCATTTTTTTTTAATTAGGTTATTTATAATTTCGTTGAAAAATATCTACGCTGATTAGAATCATCTACTTGAGCTGATAAGTCTTGTTTTTTGTCTTTCCTTTACACGATTCGCAAATAATTGCAGAGTAAGGCACTTGAAATATAAAAAAAAAAAAAATAAATAAATAAATACAAAAAAATAACTATAAAGAAAAGTCTACTTAAAGGCGTTGCAGCGTGTATGTTTATTTCTGGTGTGTTCATTGAATTCTTACTTAAAGCAAAAATTCATTCAAACGCACACGTATATTTATATATATATGTGTATAGCGCGCATTTGTATATGTAGATATGTGGCAATTATTTTTGTATTTGCTCTGTCGCAGTACAAGTGCATGATGCATTTATTATGCTATTGTTTTTGCTAATTACACTACAAAACTCTGCGAAAAGTTTAGAGGTAATGAGTAAGCAAGAGCGAGTTCTCTCTATCGCGCGTATACACTTTAAATAAACTGCAAGAGAAACTTTTTACATTAGCTGGTGTGGCTGTCTTCTTAACGTGCGAAAATATACACAGAAACTAATTATATATATATGTAAATATATATATATATATATATATACACGTATATATGTGTACACATACACGATATATATACAAGAACGTCTTAGTATAACATTGTGAAATTATATCGCATACGATACACCACCATCAACCAGACGACGACAGGGTTACATATTACATGTATGAGTGCTTATTCACACAAACACTTTTCGAGCGTGTGTATACAGATATAAACACTTAATTAAAAATTTTCATTCACTTCTTATGTGTGTTTGCAGTTCAAGCAATGTGTATACGTTTCCCTCGATATGTACGTGTGCGTGTTCATGTTTATATCTTTCCTTCTACTCAGTAATGAGTTCTTAACGGCAAACGTTTACATGTAAGTTGTTTATTATTATTATTATTGTTGCATTATATTTGCCATGTAAGTGTGTGTATGTGTATGTGTATGTGTATGTGTGTCGTCTATGCACATACTTTTGTCTGTCTGCAGGAGAAGTACACAAGTCTTATAAACAACACCATGTACACTACATGGTTGGATGACTGGCTGCCTTGTAGTCAACTACGACTTAAACTGTGTGTGTGGTATACGTTTAACCACCTATAAGCTACTCTGCCAAAAGCTTTTGCGAGTCTTTATATATTTGTCTCAGATTCTCTGCATTTCTTGACAAACAAATAAAAGAAAAAAGACACAAACACACACACACACGCACGCACGCACACACTCGCTCGCACATACACACACACTCACATACAACTGTTTGTTCATCTTGTTTACAGCTTCTCTCATATCTTTTATTTGGTTGCTGTCTACTCTACGTGCTCACATAGTCATTTATGTTTATACACAATCTTTGGATACAGATAACGTTAAATTTTATATGTTGTGCTTCTTTTGGAAAAAGAGGAAAAAGGGGACCTCTTTTCTCTTTAGCGCTGATGAAGGTTTTCTGGTGTTTTTTTCTGCTTCTTTTTTTTGTTTTTTTTTTTTTTTTTTTTTTGTTTCTCCCCTGTAATAAAAGAGGGTGCACAGGTGTGAATGTTCACATTCACCTCTTGAACTATGCGTCTATTTACACTGTATCTCTCTCATTCATTTATGTGTAAATGATGTCACTTCCATTTCAATAAATGAAAGAAAATATATATAAATGAAACTGTGTCAAAATCATTTAATTCAATTTATAACATTCAAGTAGATGCGCACACAAATATTTACTTCATTTTCATGAAGTTGATTGAAGTATTACAAGATTTGCATACCGAAACTGAAAAATATTCAAACAATAAAAATTTCATTAAACTCGTATATTTATATTTATACATTAATATATATAATATGATTAAAATGTGTGTGTAGAAACATATCTTACAATTTAGTTTACTGATGATTCATCAAAAGTTCGCTGAAAAGTTCTCTTCAAAAACTGCAAAAAATTGAAAATTATGGAAAATCGCAATAAAATGTTTTAAAACTTAAACTTTATTCTTAAAAAGTAGTACACTGAAAAAAATAATACGCAATTTGGATAAGCTAAGGGTGATTATATGAAAAAATTAATATTTATGATAATATAGTTTCGACGATGGATTGTTTTTCGTTGCTTTCGGTTGACGCGATTTTTGCCTCTAAACACTTTTTTGGTTAACAATTATGTAACAGCTATCTATAGCTGGGGTATTACTGAGGACTTGCCAGTATAGTCCGTTCCAAGAAAAATTTTAAAATAAGAATAATAATACGCGAGAATTTCAGTTTAATTTGAAGTGATATTTCTTCTTTATTTGTACTATTTTCGTCTTATCCTAAGCATTCGTAATTTAACAGAAAAAGAAATGACAATTGATTTGTATATGGGATAGCTCCAAGTTTGCGGATTGCTACTTACTTTGAAAATAAAAATTCAAAATCATGTTTAAAAATGGTAATAAAATTAAAATGTATTTAAATTGAATTGTTTATTAATTAAATTACTTTATAATTTAGAATCAAAAAAAAAAAAAAATTGAAAAAAGCATAAATAATAAATTTATAAAATAAAGTATGGGAAAATGTTCATGGGTATGGGAAATTTTTCAAATTGAAAAATTTTTGGTTGAAAAAGTTGGAAAATTTCCGATATAGATGAAAATTTCTAATACAGATGAAAATTTCCCATAGAGATAAAAAATTTCCTATACAGATAAAAAAGTGCCCATACAGCGGAAAATGTCCCATGAAAAGTGGGGAAAATTGTTCATCTCTATGGGAAATTTTTCAAATTTAAAAATTTATGGTTGAAAGAGTTGGGAAATTTCACGGTACAGATAAAAATTTCCGATATAAATGAAAATTTCTAATACAGCTGAAAATTTCCCATAGAGATAAAAAATTTCCTATACAGATAAAAAACTACCCATACAGATAAAAATTTCCCATGATAAGTGGGGAAAATTGTTCACGTCTATGGGAAATTTTTCAAATTGAAAAATTTTTGGTTGAAAAAGTTGGGAAATTTCACGTTACAGATAAAAATATCCCATATAGATGAAAATTTCCAATAAAAATGAAAATTTCCCATACAGATAAAAAATTTCCTATGCAGATAAAAGATTACCCATACAGACGAAAATTTCCCATAAAAATGGGAAAAATTGTTCATTTATATGGGAAAATTCTCCTTAAAAATCCATTTGTACGGGAATTCTTCTTAAGAAGTACAGGAGATTTATAAATTGTAGTTTTTGTTCAATGTATGGCACTGTTCATGATGAATAGTGACAATAATTTTTTTTAAATATTTTTTATAACCTAAGGGATAATTTAGTTTATTATTTATGTTTGAATTTTCTATTTTTGTTTAGTTTTTGTATGCATTTTGTCTATTTTTCATGCCGCTTTATTACTAATTATCTTAGCAAAGGCACGCACCAACTATGAAATTAGTCCATATTTTAGCAAAGACAAAAATATGCACCAGACCAAAGTGGGCTAATTTCATACCAATAATTTCTTGTATTTAAAACACTCAGTGCGAAGTTTAAAAATTTACCTGCCTCGCCTTATATGGAATTTTAGTACATATAGGTCTATAGTTGCATTCTTTTGATTAGTTTATCGAAATTAAAATTAACATTTTAAAAGAAAAGAAAATTAATCTAAATCCAAATCTAAGAGTGTATACAAAAAAGTTGAACAATATATTATTTAAAATTAAAATGTAAGTCAAGCTCGCGAAGTTGTCGTCAGGATACGTCTCAAAACATTTTAAAAATAAATGAAGAAAATACAAAGTTTTCGTTAAAAAAGAAGATAATGGAAGTTATTTTTTTCTCTAATGAGTTGAAAGTAAACGGCTTACAATGACAGATGGATTTAATTTTTAACTTTCCCGCTTGATACGAAGATGAAATATACTTGGAGTTAAGAAAATAAAAACCCTAGTAAAGCGGAGATTGTCTTACACTAAGCCTTGACGCGTATTGTGTTGAGTGTTTCGATAGTTTCTATGTGTTTTCTTGTAATTGGATTTCTGGAGATATCGATTCCAATGTTTTTTATCTTTTATTTTTATTTTTAATATTATTCTTACTTGTTATATAGTTATTAAAACCTAAAAAATAGTAAATAAATGAAAATAAATCAATATAATATTTAATCAAATATAAATACCTTGAAGAAGACGGACTTTCCTACGCAGTACGAAAAACTAGTTGTATAGAAAAAATGAGGAGACAATACGCCGCAATCTAAAGCATTTTTTTGCTACGCTCTCTTTTTAAAATTCTCCAATTAAAGTGAACAATTCTATGGTAATATCAGAGAAATCGCCATAATCAGTGTTCGGATAAGAGTGGATAATAAATAGGATAAGCAAAGATGTTACTTTTAAAGACTAGAATGTCTAGAATGCAGTACGTCTAGGATCACTCTGAATTAATCAACGACATTCCTTTTTTTGCACGATACTTACGAAGAAAGAAAGGATCATACTCTTTATTTCTTTACCTAACAACGAGGAGAAAGGAGATCATACTCTTTATCTAACAATTGTGTAATATTTTTCTAAAGAAAATTTGGAAAAACGATGTCACTCTCTATATTAGTTTTTCTGTGCAATTGTTTTTATTAATAACACTTTTGTATGTCATTATTATACTTTAATAAATTTATACTATTTTTATGCATCAAGGCATGCGGATGATATATAATCACACACTATTTCTTCAAGCAATTCATTGCATTCACACTCATTTGCTTTCTCATTGAATTTTACTTCGATTTTCTTTCCTATCCTGTGTGTCGCTCGAAAAGATGAAATTCTGTTACGGAAATATTACTACAGTTTTGTCTCAAGGCAAGAATCTGTTGTTTGTGTTTAACGTAAGTGAAATGAATTTCTTAATTTTGCTTTTGAATTATTAATTACTTAGTTAACACAGAAAATATATTTTATTGGTATGATAGCCAACCAATCGAGAATGAAAGTGTATTAATTGTATCGTTCCGTTTGTGCAATTCTCGAAAGCACGTATCAGAGATAACCAAAAAATTCCTCTACCTTTAGATGGTAAGTCATTCAGTCCTATCGTTCGTTATTCTAGTTTCTCTTATTCTATTGCCTGTTCAATTCGTTCCGGCTGAAGGACTTTCTGCTGGTTGCTATGTTCATAGTACTTTATGTCGAGCTATCGATCGTAATGTGCTTGTCTCAGTACATAGGACAGATTTTAATGGACTTTTTATTTGCACTATGGAATCTTTTCATTCTGTTCATCGCCGTTCTTTCGTCAACTCTTTGACCATGGGTTATCTGCTCTTCATCTCATCTCACATTATCTCACATTATGCTCGTCTCTCTATTGATATGTCTGGTCATCTTTTATGAGTTCCTGTCAGTTGATTGTCATGTGTGTTCTTCTTTACTGGTTCATTTCACTATTTCGATTTCATTTCAATTCATCATCTTGTCGCTTATTCCATCTGTTCTCTTTTTTGGTTTCCTGTTGTTTTCTTCTTGTATGCTTCTCCGTTCATATATTTCCTTTTTTCATTCATAGTTTTTTCGTTCGAAAACTAAACTTTTATTCTCATCTCAGTCTAAATATTATTAAAGAATTTATAAAGTAAAATGTAATACTTTCCGAATATTCTATATTTGCTTGGAATAATGAGTGTGTAAAGCGACTATAGCTTTCTTATTTGTGTGTTCTGCTTTTTGTTAGTTTTTGTAATCAAACAAGAGAACGTAAACATTTTATGTCAACGACAAGGAAAGCAGAGGATGCCAGTGTCTGTATGGTGTTAAATTTAAATTCCAGGAATTTTGCAATACATGTTCCTATGCATCTTATACGTATTTGCTGATAATACCAACTGTGGTATGTAAACGTATATATAAAATAATAATATTGTATATGCATTCATATACATGAGCACGCACACGTATATATATATATATATTTAAAACATAAATCATTTTAACTTTTGTTAACTAAGTTAGGCATGGAAGAGCTTGAGCATAAGTTTTCAAGAAATATAAACGTTGAACGCGAGTACAATCCTGCAGAACTTACAAACATAAATTATCTTTTGCTTACACATAAACACACCTATATATACTGTATGTGTAAGTCGTTATGCAACGGAAGTTAACGATTACGTTATAAAGACTTTTGCGTGAACGAATGAATTTTTTTTTTAAATTATATATATATAGATATATGTAAGGCGTATATGTGTATGTGTACGTTTGTGTGGGTCGACATTATGTTATGTAAAACGGTTTAAAATGGCCTAGAAAAACAATACCATTTTAATTAAAAAGCCAACACAAACAAGTGCTGATAACAAGGACTAGACAATACCCTTAACGTATACTGTCGAGCAGAACAAGCGTCCAATGCATACTACTTCAACTGTATTGTGTGTAAATGTTTGTGACTTTTAGTAAAAAGAAATTCATATAATATTTTACGAAATTTTATGCTAAGAAAACATTTTCATTATTGTTGAAGGCAAAAAAAGGAGAAAGCAAATCGACAAAAACGAATATAAGAATAAGAGTAAAATATTATACCTGGCTTAAGTCGAACCTTTAAAATCCATCACTTGAGAAAATGTTCTTAAATAAAATTAAGCCTATTTGGAGCCATATTTGGAGCCAAATGTCCTACTGTAAAGGTAAAGGTGCATGTTGTATAGCACGTATATGATACCAAATACCAGATAAAAGCAAGACGCCGAAAACAAAACCAAGAAATCGTTCTCTTATCATTGGGTTTCAGCATTCTGTGATATACTTCTTTAACAGATTTAATTGATTGGTAAAATGCAAGAGGAAAATTAACAAACCCAATTGACTGACAATCCGAATTTCGGAAAGACCACAGAGATTATCTTGCGTGCCGATCAGAAAACCAATTTATACAATTTCCTTATCATAAATGGTAAAAATGATATATTATTTCGGGCGGACAGAATGATTTGCTCTTATAATTTATTGCTTTAGAGAATGAGGGGCAGACGTAGTCAGAGGGAGCAAAGAGAGAGAGAGAGAGAGAGGGATGTTTTAGAGAATGAGGGGCAGACGTAAACAGAGGGAGCAAAGAGAGAGAGAGAGAGAGAGAGAGAGGGATTGAGAGAGGTTTTACGAAGGAGAGATTGAGAGTGAATGTAGGGAGAGGGAAGAGAGATGCAGGGTAGAGAGAGAGGGAGAGAGAGAGAGAGGTGGGGTAGGGAGAGGGATAAAGGGCAAAGGGAAAGGGAGGGAGAGCGAGAGAATGGGAGATTGAGGGAGGTTTTACGGAGGAGAGAAGGAGAGATTGAGAGTGGATGTAGGAAGAGGGAAGAGAGATGGGGGGTAGAGGGAGAGAGAGAGAGAGAGAGGGAGATGGAGCGAGAGAGAGCGTAGGGAGAGGGATAAAGAGCAAAGGGAAAAGGAGGGAGAGCGACAGAGGGAGAGGGAGAGAGAGTGAGAGATAGAGAAGTGGTAGGTAGGAAGAGCGAGAACCAGAGTGACAGATAGAGACAAGTTGAGAGAAGTGGAAGGGCGAGAAGGGAATTGATAGTGGCTTTACGGGGGAGTGAAGGAGAGTGGTGGTAGGGAGAGGGAAGAGAGATAAGTTAGAGAGAAAAATTAATTATATATATAATAAATTATATATATCATATATATTATATATATAATTATATATATAATAAATACATATAATAATTAGAGAGAAAAAAAATGCAGGTGGTGATGCGGGGAGAATATGTGAGAGAAAGAGAGGTGGGTTAGAGGGAGGGATAGAGAGCAAAAAGGGGAGGAAGGGAGAGCGAGAGTGAGAGTCAGAGACAGAGACAGATTTGGAGGGGGAAGGGGAGAAGTAGAGAGAGACGTGTGGAAAGAGGGGAGAGAGGAAAAAGGTATGCTAGAGAGCCAAAAAGACAGAGGTGGTATAGGAAAGGGGATAAAAAGAAAATTAGTACGGAGGAAGAGCAAGAATGAGAGTCAGCAATAGAGATAGATTAAGAAGTTAAGAGAGAGGGGAAGAAGAAAGGTAGAGAAAGATACATAAATAGGGAGAGATATATAAAACATATTTTCGAATTTAATTTTAGAAAAACCCTCATTTTGTACTCGATAAACACTTCAGCGAAAACATTATATCGGTTTCATAGTTTAGAAAAAGAAATACTAGCTAATATTATAGACGATATATTTTATCAAAAATTTATATTGCATTTAGTGTACCGTTCTATATCGTGTGTCTTTACCTGTATTTAAGGTGATCATCAGCTTTGTTACGAGAAAACTTTAAACTGGTTTGCAATTTATTGAAATTTCGTTTGGACTTGATGTGTGTGTACTACGTAATGAGTTCAATACAGCACTAAAGTCAACGAGAGCAACAACAACAACAATATAAGAAGAGCATAACAACAACATAAACACATGTTTCGAGCACAAGCTGTTTGTTTTATGTGTCATTTACCATAATTGCGGTTTTATAGGCCGCTACCAAAGGGCATATTGTGTACGTAAACTTTCAAATGGAAGCATAATAATTTTTGGTAGAAAATGCTAAAAACAGTAAAATATACGGTGACATGAACACATAGAAAGATGACAAAAAGAAAATAAAGAACAAAAAAAAAGAAACAAAAAAGAAAACCATTCATAACCTTTATATATGACCCACAATTTTTTCTACAATTTATTTTTGAAATTTAAGTGAAATTTAAAAATAATGCACCAAAATATTACGGAATTTATCTGGATTCTAACAAAGTATATCAAACTTCCGTTTTATTAAAAATTCAGTGTCAGCTTCCGGTGGAACTTTCATTTACCTTGTGCATATCCGTAGAAACATTAGCACATCGTACTGCTACTATTTCGCTTACTTGCATAATCATTCATATACCTTCCTATGATGCAGTGTTCGAAATCATGAACTTGTAAAATTTGTTGCTGGTAGCAATTAGAAAGTTACTCTTGTAAAGTATAAAATAAATAAATTTAAAGGTTCACATACAGTACGGCACAGTATAATAGAGGGCATCCTTTTAAAATTGTTTTTTTGTGGGATAACATGTGTACCAGCGTATAATGCTAAAATATAAATGAAAATATATAGTTAGATTTGCATTTGCGCTTCCATTTTATACTTCAAGAGTTAATTTACTTGAAGTGAGGGAGAGTTTCAAATAAGAGAAAAGTATTTGGGTAACATCAACACAGAAAAAATAGTAATAGGTTTTATTAATATTAATTACATACGTTTGTGGTAATTAAAAATCTCATAATGGAGAACTTTTCATTATAAGAATAATCGTTTCATTGGCGAGAGTGCGAAAAATGATAATCGAGTTGTAGAGATATTGAAAAAAGCCTGCTATTCTAAGACGGAATAGAGAATTCTAAGATGCGGGATTATGATATTCAGAGAACAGAAGTGTATTTCGAAACTTATATTATCACGATTTTATGGATTATGATGACATTATTAATATTAATAGAAATTACTAAAGTCGTAAATGGGTTTATCTTAAATTTGAAAACGAAAGTGTTCGTGAAAAATTAAGGAATTCTCGTTGCTTTCTGCCTTTATTAGGTTAATTCCTAGGGCATAACTAACTTGGAGTAAAGTTTACTCAATTTTTTTCCAAAGCATAAACTCGAAGTGCGAAGACACTTGCTAAATGTTAAAGCTTTACTTTATTATTTTTAATATTTGTCTTTAGCTTATTACATATTCTGTCGGTCAGTTTGCACGAAGTAACCAACGACTAATATTACCAAAAATTTCCATATTTTGCAGAGCTGCTCCCTTAACTTTATTTAATATTTTCTAACTGCAAAACTTATATCTTTAAGTGTGTCGTAGACATTTATATGAGGGAATAACTCTTGGTAGAAACGCTTATGTCCGATCATTAACTTATATATACGTCTTACTTTTTACCTGCCACTTTAACAGCTAAATGACTTTTAGTCATTAGCTATTTAATGGAATGGTATTAATCGATATCTTCTCTTGACATATTAGATATATTAGTATCTTACAAAAATTTTTATTAATAATTTCCACAGGTAAAAGTGATAAAATAATGGAAAATACCAGAGTAAATAAGGGTTAAATTCGATAATTTTGTCCTTTCTCTACCAAAACAGCAATTTTCCGTTTAGTTTTAACGAATTATTCAGTGTATACAGCCGCTAATCATGGAACGCTTAAAATTACATTTTCTACATTCATTGTCGACATTCATTTTCGACATTCATTTTCGACATTCATTTTCTACATTCATTTTCAACATTCATTATTTGAAGAAATCTGCTCTTGAAGCCCATAAAAAATTTTTAGATGGTTGTGGTAATGCTATTCTATTATATCCCAATGGTCGCGTTGTGAGAAAGATGGGAGAAAATATGTAGAAAATCATCGAAAATATTTTGTTTAATATATATTGTACGAACTTTTCTCAATAAAAGACTTTTTCAAGTAAAAAAATGATAAAAACTTTTGCAAAGTCCTAATACTTAGTAACTACATGTTGGTAACTATTCACTAAATACTCAACTTTCCACTTTTTCCCCTGGTAACTGTTCAAGTTTGATATCGTAATGTTGTGCTGATGACTATATTTTCTCGCTATGTGTTACTTATCCGCTTTCTCTTTTTTATTTGATTATTGCTTCTTATTTAAAGTGTTCGTAGAGCTCTTGACGCCCTTATAGTTTTCATACCGCGTCGAATATATTTGCTTCAAGTTGTCTTATAAAACATAAGTAAAATCTACTTACGGAAAAGGCTAAAGGCACCATTAATATCGATCGGTAAAGACAAGTGTCCATCGAGCCCATATTGCCTGGATAAGCTCTGTGTAGTATCCCATAATCGGTCAAACCCATGAAAGCCATTGCTATCAAGAATACCTACAAGAATAGTCAAGAAGAAAAATCAGCAATAAACGATGCCAGTCATGAAAGACTGATTTGCTTCATTACTAAAAAAGAGTGAAGTGTTTTCTAGACGTAACTATGGTCGGCAACTTATTGACAAATCTATAGGAGAATATACATACATACATAGACATGCATATAATTTAATATCCGATTAATATTTGCTTAAAACCTTATTAAATTAGGATGTTATTCATTGGAAACTTAAATACCGAAATATTAAAATAAATACATCGGATGACGACGATTGCTATTCTAATTAAGCAATAAATTTAATAACATTTTCAATTTTCAATTGTTTTTTTTTTTTTTTTTAGATTTTGTGTAAAGCCACAGAATTATTATTCCTGAATAATGTTGTTTGCGTTTGACATAAACCTAGTAAAGCTTCTGTATTTGTTGTGTTCTTATATATAGCACTTAAGACAAAGACGGAGATTATAGAAGGCTTTATATGTGAAGATATATGTATGTATGCATGCGTGTAGACCTATTGAATTACAATACTCACAGAAAATCATAAAAAGTTTTAAATTTAAATTGCAAATAAATATTTTCTGATAAAGTTAGATAAAGTTAGATATAAATCTAATGGAAATGCACCTGAGAATATGAACTTGGTGCATAACATAGACGAGAGTTTTGGGGGGCAAAATTTTCATTCATAATAAACAAACGAGCATTTGTTAATTACATTTCTATTATGAAAGACAAACCATCTTCTTTCTCTACAATTGAATCAGTGTGTGCCGAACAATGCATTGAAATCTTGCCTGATATAAAATGACTTATATTGTTCACTAATCCATAAACATTGCAGAACGTATACATTAATTGAACACCTGAGTCAATTATCACCTTTCGAGGCTTTATTACAAACATAAATTAATATAAAATAAAATATATTATAACTGAATATGCTGACTGGTTTTAAACTAAAACGTATAAATTATTTTGCTACGTTTCTCTTTCTTCTCTTCTCTTTTCTTCTTTTTGGTTTTTTCATAGAAAACATCTGGCATAATAAGAAATTTGAATAATTAACTATTTATTTTATTTAAAAAGATTTATATTATTTTCAGTTATCAGGCAAATGGTTTGCAAATATATATCTAATGAAATATCTGTCGCCGCTTAACTGTAGGTTAAATGTTACTGAAAATATATGTTGGAACCTCGTCAGAAGTGAAATATACTTACAGTTAGTGCAGGATATCGCACAAGTCTAAATCGTTAACCCTTTCCTAAGTACATAAATGATGTATACCTTAAATAAGTCTTTAATACTGCTGCCGGATTCTGATACTGACACTATGAAGAAAAGATAGGATAATAAATTTGTACAAACTTTACAATGAGGACGTTAATGCAAGTATGTCGCTCTGTGTCTTTGTGTGCCTAATATAACTTTGATAAGTGTTGTCTACACATTGCTTGATATTATGTTTATAGCTTTAGTACTGCAGAGCAGTTAATAAATTGTGCATACAAAGAGTTATTGTGGTATTGCAATAACATCCAAACTAGTTAAGAACGTTGTTCTTAATGTTTAATCTTTGTTAGGATATTGCTCTTCTAAAACATTAGAAATGATGAGGATATTGTTCCATTCACTTATACTATCTACGTTGCTTAGTGTGGTAATGTTATCTATCAAAAGCCATACTGATTGTGTATTGATATTTAAGCTTTTGCATATCATAACAAAGCATTTAAAATTGAAAATGATATAAATAAACATCACAGGATAGTCCAATATTTCGTCCATCTATGTATTAACAACTGTTGAGCGATGTAGATTAAATGCTGCTTTGCTTGGATGTTTTGTCGAGACATTTTTCATAACGTAAGACATCATGTAAATGGAGTTTTTTGATTATAAAAATATACAATATATGACGGATATTTAGTAATGAAATTACTTTCTTTTTAGAATAGAACTGTTCGCAGTCGTTGATAAATGCTGTTTTTATTGAAATGTAATGTCTTTTTTAAAATCGAGTGAGAGAAGAAAGAAATGGTAGAGAAAAGAGGAAATTAGAAAAGAAGAGACATTAAAAGAAAGGAGGAGAAATGAAAAGAAAAAGAGAAGAAAAGACACGATAAAACACGCCTCGACAAGAGACGAGACAAGAGACAAGACAAGACAAGACAAGATGAGAAACAAAACAAGCAAGAAAAACAAGATCCAGAGACAGGAGACAAGGGACAAGATAAGACAAGAGACAAGACAAGAAACAAGAGACAAGACAAGACAAGAAATACGACAAGGCAAGAGACAAGATAACAGACAAGACAAGAGGCAAGAGACAAGACAAGAGACAAGGCAAGAGAAGAGACAAGGCAAGAGAAGAGACAAGACGAGACAAGATTCAAGACTAGACGAGAGACAACACAAGACGAGACAAGAAATAAGACAAGAAACAAGAGACAAACAAAACACAAGACAAGACAAGAAACAGGAGACAAGCAAGACAAGTGACAAGCAAGACCAGGGACAAGCAAGACAAGAGACAAGACAAGACACAAGAGCCAAGACAAGACAAACAATAGGCAAGACACAAGACATGACAAGAGACAAAACAAGAAAAGACAAAAGATAAGAAAAGAGAACAGACAAGTCAAGAGACAAGAGAAGAGGAGAGACAAGAGAGAAGACAAGAAACAAGAGACAAGCAAGACAAGAGACAAGACAAGATAAAAGACAATAGCCAAGACAAGAAAAGACAACAGGCAAGACACAAGACAAGACAAGGGACAAGACAAGACAAGACAAGACAAGGGACAAGACAAGACAAGACAAAAGACAAGAAAAGAGAACAGACATGTCAAGAGACAAGACAAGAGAAGAGACAAGAGAGAAGATAAGAGACAAGCAAGATAAGAGACAAGACAAGACAAAAGACAAGACAAGACAAGAGAACAAAATAAAAGTAAAAAAAGAGAGTAAAAGAGTAAGGTATTGTAGAATGAAAAGAACAGAAAGAGGCCAAAGAGGCAAAATACCGAAAAGAACAGACGAGACGAGAGAAAAAATATCGAAAAGCAAAAGAAAGCGGACGATGATAGGCAAAGAAGGAAAAATGAATCAAAAGAGCGAAAAGAAAAGAGCCGCTAGAAAATGTTGTTTTTGTTATACCACACTATAGAACTCTTAAGAGTACAAATTTTTGATTAATTATATAAAACGAATTAAAAACATTAAGATTTTTCGAGTTTAAAAATATACTTCAAATTAAATTAAAGTTAGAAACATTTTTTCGAAACATTCTTATATTATTTAAAATGTTTTTAAAAAATTGTTGTGAAACCCAAGTGCGGCGTAGTCAGTCTACTTTCACTCTAGATTAAGTAATTCTAAAAACGGCGAAAATAAAAAAAGTAAATGAAGTAGGAATAATCCTAGGCTCACGTTAAAACTTTTTATCAGACGGCGAGTCCAGACAAACAAGCTGGAAAACAGGAGGACTTGTTTATAAATCCATGCAAACAGTAGGTCGAATATAACTAAATTGAGAGAGTCCTAGTTTTTCTAACATTGAAAGAATATTTGCGTTGTATTCATATATACAGATGCTGAGGTGAAAAGTTTCCAACTTTAACATCTTTCCTTGATCAAATGCTAAATTTTTAACTCAGAGTATTTTCTATGGTTCTAATAAACGATTCGGGATTCATTTTTACGATATTTATTCTTTATTCTTAATATCCTTTTTACAAGCATCACATCATCATGTTGTTGTTGTTGATGTTAAATTGTATACATTGCGACTAAACGGGCCGTATGTTGGTCGTTAAATTGTTTGGCAACAACAACAATAACAATTTGTTAATGTATTTTCAGTACACATTTGATACAACTCTATAGCATTGTGAATACACTTTTGTGTCATAATATTAAATTATCTATGAAAGAGAGAACAATAAAATATCAATTTCCGCACTTCAACTATTATAGTCAGTTACTAATAATAAAAATAAATCTATACGTTTCACTTATACAAGTAAGTAAACATATAAAAGTTTACTAAATAGCTTCTGTATGGACGTATGCTATATCCTCTTTCATTTGTTCATACGAACGTGCTCTGGTTCTCACATGAAGCCGCATCATTTGCAATATGAATAGAATTTTAAAATCTCTAAAAAAAATACTCATCATGATTGAATTGATAAGAAAATTTTACTATTTTTAATATAAATTAATAAGAATTCTATGTAAAAAAAAAAAATCAAATCGTTGAAGTTAATGCAGATTAATTGAAAATTTCGCGGGGTGAAAACGGCCGTTCGAAGAGCTTTGCTTAATTTGAAACAAGTGAGATAATTAAATTAAGATCCCAAAAGAGTCTGAGACTAACTAAACCGCAATAATAAGCTCAGCTACCAAGACAAACATTACATTAATGATCGACCAAAAGAGCTTAAAAAGAGAGTGTCTTGTAATCCCACGTACCTGACGATGCAACTAAGGTTTCAATGTCGTCATGTTTTAATCGATTCTAAATTTGACGCTGATCAAGAATATATTTTATAACGACCATTAATTTGCCTCTTAGGAAACATTATTGTGTTGGTTTCTGGGTCGGCTCGTCGGATCCAGGAGTTCTGTCTATCTTTTCTAATTCCTTTCATAATTGAACCGCCGCTTTATTCAATGTTCAATAAAATTTTTATTCAGGCATTCTTATCTCGCAACGAGATACAATCCAACTCGTTATAATCTTATGTCCTCTCGTCAGTCCCATGTGTCCTAGTCTAAAAACCACAAAAGTCGGCCCCTCAAGATCCTCAGAAAATCGAATGTCTACGGATAAAAAAAAATACGCGCGACCAATCTTGTCGCCAGTCAGAACCTAAAAAAGAATCGGATATTCTCACTATCTCCCATTTTGGGTTACGCATCTGTTGGCATTGCCAACTTCTTCCACTATTCGACAGAGTTTGCCAAAAAACTCCACTTTTTTTTTGATAAGCAGAAGTGTTCTCAATTTACATTATACTATGGGTATGTCCTTTCATCAATTTAGCCCATTTTAATATTAATCTGCGTGGGGAAGGACTTCCAATATTTCTACCTAATTTGAAGTCAGGAGAATGTTTACCGCAGACATTGCACAGACGGACATGAAGACAGATGGATATATGGGCAGACGGACACATGTACACACGGACATATGGGCAGACGGACACATGTACACACGGACACATGGACAGACGGACACATGAACAAACGGACACATGAACAGACGCATACCTGGACAGACGGACATGTTTTAACCGATTCTAAATTTGACGCTGGATCAAGAATATATTTTTTATGAGGTGTCTGAAGCTTCTTCCTTCTGGGTGTTGCAAACAAAATGCCAAAACGAATATAAACTCCCATTCTTCCTTCGATGGTGAATATAAATATGATCGCATCTGTTCGATAAATTTTGGTCAAATAAAAAGTTTTTCTTTGCAAAGTTTCTAAGTCAATAAATAATTTAAAAATTTAAAAATTTAAGTAGATGATGATTGAGTGTAAAAGCCTTCATAAAAGTTTTGAATATTGAAAAGTTGTAAAGTCATTTGTAGGATTTTCTTCTTTTTTTCTTTCTTTGTCTTTTTTTTCTTCTATAAGCTTACTTTGTCGTTATTGTCGTTGAAAATATCAAGTACTGTTAATAGCAATAATATACTTGACCTCTAGCACAAAATCACACTTTTGCCCGTATGGTTGAAGACGTTCATTTACCGTTATTGCAAGGACCTCTATACAAAAGAGCAAAAGAAAGCCAATGCAACGGCGGCCAACGTTAACAAGAGAAGCCAACAAACTGTTAGTAATTAACTTATTCTTAGCACTTTAATGGTACTGGGATTGTCGTAAATTTTTTGTGCGAATTAAGAAAAAAAAAAAAAAAAAACCAAAAGACTAAACTCAGAATACTTTTTGGTCGTTTTTGTTTTTTTTTTTTTTTTTTTTTTTTTTTTTTTTTTTTT
>KK351308.1:134052-154388 GCA_000671755.1 Glossina brevipalpis | reverse complement strand
AAAAAAAAAAAAAAAAAAAAAAAAAAAAAAAAAAAAACCAAAAGACTAAACTCAGAATACTTTTTGGTCGTTTTTGTTTTTTTTTTCTTTTTTTTTTTTTTGTTTTTTCCTGCATTTTCTTATGAAAATTTTTCCACAAATTTTCTGTCATTTACAAATAAACACATAATGCTTACCCTGCCAACCGATTTTTCCTTTCTGTTGCTATGGTCAAAACAAGCAAACAAAGCGTATGAAAGCATAATAGGAAAGAATTATAGTTTTTAGCGTTATTAAATTAAGCAGCATCCGGTCAAAAAAACAAAGCAAAAAAAAAAAGAAAAAGAAGAAGAAGAAGAAAAAGCAAAAGAAAAGTAAAAAAAAAGAACAAGTTTAATTTCCGTTAGCAAATATTTTCAGTTTAAAAAATTGTGGCAGACTGAGAATGGGGCTAAGAGAAAGAAGAGTATGTAGAAGAGAAAAGGAATGAAAATCGTAAAATTTGAATACATTTATGGTTTTTTCTCTCTTCTACATATATACAGCCTTATTGATCGGGGGATATATTAAGTTTTCCATATCTTTCATTGCTTAAAGCTCTTTCTTTCAATTTCGTATATCATTATAAATATTCGTTCAACGAGGTAAGTAAGTTACTGCTCAGGAATGGAAAATTTGGTACAAAATCTCTCATAAAAGTATTGGAAATTATGTGCACAAGGTTTGCTGTAAGAGAAACTATAGCTGAAAGCCTAAAGCTTTGTAATCAAAAAAAAAAAAAAAAAAAAAAAAAAATTGTCTCAGGGGAAATATTTTTTTTATATACATATTTAACTGAGGTGTAGTGGGTATAGAGAAGCTTGTAATTCATTCTCTCTAGATTCATTTTTTTCATTTATTTCACCAAATTAAAAATGTATCTGAAAAAAAAAAAAAAAAAAAATTTTTATATAATTTATTAAAGAATTTTTTTATACCGACCACCGAAGATGAAGGGTATATTTCACTTTGTCATTTGGTTTGTAATTACCAAAAGGAAACTTCGGAAACACCCCACAAAGTATACTTATTCTTGATCAGCAGCAAATTTAGAATCGATTTAAGCAAGTCCGTGTGTTCGTCTGTCCTTCTATCCATCCGTCTCCTAGCCGCAAAAATGAAGGTATCGGCTTCAAATTTGCCAGGCATATTGAAAGTTCTTGCATGCAGGCTGGTATTAAAGATGGGCCAAATCGCTCGCAGGCCACGCCCGCAGTACGACGTAGGCTGAGAAAACCTCTGCTTTTGGAAGCAAAAAAAAAAAAAAATTGGATTGTTGCTCATGATTCGTAAATCATAGCAAATAGAGTTATAAAAATTTCCATAAATATTGCACTAGTTATCACGCAGCGTCTGTGGAAACATGGAGAGAATCGACCATGCCCATTCGATATAATATAACATTGAAATTTAATTTTTTTTTTTTTTTGAAAATATTTGTAACCTTAAGAAAGATGCTTCTGGAACCACATAAAATGTATATATTCTTGATCAGTATGAAATTCGGAACCTACGTAGACGTATCCGTGGGTACGTTTTTCCGTCTTTCTGTCTAATGTCTGTGATAAACAATCTCCTGTCCGCAAAAACGAAGATACCGGCTTCAAGTTTGGCAGAAACATTGGAAGTTCTTTCATATACGCTGCTATTGAAAATGAGCCAAATCGATCACAGGCCACGCCCACAATATAAGCTGAAAGAACGTTTGTTTTGCTTTGTCCGTTTTGCATGGTATTCGATGGCTGACCATGTTCCGCGGTATTCCATAAAAAAGAAAAAAAACTTCCACACCATGAAAGAACGTCTGTTTTATTCTGGCTGTTTTCCATGGCTGGCCATGGAAAAAAAGAGAAACTGCCACGCCTATCTATTCAAAATTTAGTTTTACCCCCTTTTTTTTAAGATAAGCGGGTATAAAAGGTTCGGCACAGCTGAATATAATAATTTTCTTACTTGTTTTTGTATCGTTTGCGTTTTCGTTTTTCTGGCAAAACGGGCCAGTTTTCTTTAAAGCTAACATTGTGTCCAAATGGCTAAAGAGATGTTTTGTATGATTATTGACAACTAGAAATTTGGTTTACGCGTCTATGATCTAGAAACAATCTAACAATAAAATGAATTTACTAAGGCTGAACCGAAATTGAGAAAACAAAAAATTCGCAGACAAAAATGTCTAACAATTGCGAAAGACACTTTAATTTATAGACTAATGGGCCGAATGACATGAAACTTCTGTACAATGTTAATAAGGGTTGTAGCAACTTAACAAAAGAAACAAAAAAAAAAGATATAATTTTTTTTTGTCCTGCTTTCATAGTAGAAACATGAACTAAAGAAATATGTTCATGTTTGTCACTTTCAATATTATTTTTTTTTTAATTCTCTTGTGCCCTTAAATTTCTGTTTTTTCTATTTTCTTATTCATTTCTCAAGCTATGCTAACCTATTCCCATGCATTTTTTACATTTATGCTATCCCCTGCTTATTCCGCTTGCTTGTTTATCTGTATAATACATCAATTCGTCCACTTATGCATTCATTCACTTTTTTGACTATATGTGTTACTATGTGTGTGTGCTTTTCCATAATCCGTTTCATATGCGTTTTTCTTTAGAAAATTTATTTCTCTATGTATTCTTTCCAATCATTTGGTTATTGTTTTCTGTCTGTCCGACACTACTACTACTGCTTTCTATACTTTCGCTCATTTTTTTTTGTTTTGCCTCTACCCCTATTCACTTTCGTCTCTGTTGAATTTTTCGTACATTTATTCGCTTATTATTATATTAGATGCTTATATATATTTTGGCCATTTTTTTCACTTGAAAGAGACATTTATTGGGAGGTATTAATCATGAGCCTCTACAGTTATTTCCCATCTTTCTGGCAACATGGCGACTCCGCGACGAAATAACGATTTTGGTTTGGCAGCGATCCAATCATTGACCCATTTTCGCATTTTTTTCAGCATCTATTTCGGGTGAGCACGCTGGATGAGCCAAAACTTCTCATTCGAACTATTTATATATATATATATATAGAACAGTATACTTTTAACAATTCTTGCAAAGTGTGATCGAGCGTTCTCAAGCAAGAGTATGATTTTGCGTCTATTAATTGCTATCGCAGGCCTTTTTTTTTGCAACAATACATCGTTCAATTTGTTCAATTGACTCCTGCAGTAACAGTTTCATTCTTAGTATAAGTAGGTCGTAATGCACTACTCCATTATATGCAGAGCAAAGCGTTCCATGATTATTATCTGCATATACTGGATAACTCAATAATATTAAATGGAAAATTATTACTTCACGTAGAGAAAGAGTTCAAATGTAGAGAAAGGTCAAAATTATATCGAATTTAATCCATATGAACGCTGATACTTCGCATTACATTATCATTTTTACCAATAGAGGTCGTTGGAAAAAATACATGCAAGCACGTACCACATTTTGTCTACGGCTTCTTTCGTTCGTATATGCATTTTTTCTTCTTTCGCATACTTATTCTTTCACTTACGTCTCACCAACCCAACTCACTGCTTAATACTGAGAACAAAGAATGTGATGAATTTTTCATTTAAATTAAATTTAAATTAAACTTTATGGTTAGTACGATATCATAAAATAATTTTTTTTGTGGATTAGTGGTATTGTTCTTGACAACTACACGTAGAGTTTTATGTCGATATATTGAATTGCTACACACTTACAGCTGCTTCTATAAATAATAATATAAAAGCGAATTCTTTTTAATATTTACTATGTCTATGAAAGGATCAGGATCCCATAAAATTCATCATTACTAGAGATAAGACTTGGATTTAAGCATATCAATCGAGTGAATACAATTCAAAAGTTGACTTAAGACCGAAAAAGATCAAAGATTAAGGTGATGTTGGTAGTTTTCTTCGATTTTCGTATGTGCACTGTGCATTATGAATTTCTTCCATTAGTCGAAATTTTTCATAAGAAATATTGTTTGAGCGCTATTAAGGCAATGAAGTTGACTTAGAAGAATAAAGATTTTTCAGTTTATAAACAAATTCTCTTTATATTTTAATCGTAATGCAGATCTATATATAGATCGTTATTTTTCAAAATATATTGATACCTCTAACTGTTGGTTTATTTATTGTCTATATTTGATTGGCTTTGTAATAACATATATTAGATTTATATGTCCATTCACCCAAACACTTTTCATGTATTTATTTATTTGTTTATATCATCATTTGTTGATTGTCTTTTTTTTATAATTTCTTGCTTTTATGAGTTTATTGCTCTATGGAAATATTTATTTATTACGTTTATTCACATGTAAGTTTGTTTGTTTGTACATACCTAAGTGTCTTTAATTACATTTCTAAGTAGATTACCTCGTATTACCTTCGTTGTATACATTGATTAGCCCTATATTGATTAGCACTATAGGTAATCTAGTAACTTTGAGATCGTTTTGTTCTTACAGTTTTTTCAGATAAATTTTTTACATTATATGTGACCACGCTCAACATCCATAAATTAATATGGGGTTAATGTAGATGTATATATATTTTCTGCCTTATAACAAGTATTACGAAATGTCCTTTAAAGTTTATCACGTGTGTTATCAATTTGAGTTAAATCTTAAGTAATAAATTCATCTTAATATTGTCTATATTAATAATATCGTATATTATATATATATCGTATATATACTAATAATATCGTGTATTATATATATATTGTATATATATTATGAATATCGTATATTATATATGTATCGTATATTTATATTAATAATATCGTATATTATACATATATCGTATATATACTGATAATATCGTGTATTATATATATACATCGCATGTTTATGAATAATATAGTGTATTATATACATCGTTAATAATATCGTATATATATTAATATAATATATTATAAATGTATCATATATATACTAATAATATCGTGTATTATATATATATATATATATATATCATATATATGTTAATAATATCGTATATTATATATATCGTATGCTTATTAATAATAACGTATATTGTATATATTGTATGTATATTAATAATATCGTATATTATATATATAGTATATACATTAATAATATCGTATATCGTATATTCACGATACAGTATTAAAAATGAGAATGAGTTTTTTCCTCTTTTCTTTTTTCAAATCTTGTACCAGATATCTTTAAAATCTTGCATTAGATATCTTAATGGAAGTTTTGCCGTTGGCGAACTAATTTTCCTATCTTTATACAAACACATGCGAATCATTGAAGCGTTGCTTAAACAAACAATCCATCGTTGATAGACATAAATGTTGATAATATAAAAAACGGAAAGCCAATCAAGTTATGCAAGGATACGATGCAAAGTGTAGTACATTTCAGTATAGTGTTGCTGACGCTGTCACGGCGTACTTAACAATATACGTCCGAGCCTCGTCATTCTGCAAATTCTCCCTTCACTGTATTTTTGAATTTGCGGTGTAATGATTTATTTAAGCGAGTCAGTTCCCGACTGATGGTTTGATTGGCTTGAAGTATCTCCTAAGGCTACACGTACACGTGGTAGCCCTGTGGATATTCGGTTTTGGCATTGATGGTAATGGTTCATTCAAGTCTGGATCATTGCTTCTGGTTTCGTATGATGGTAGGATTTTCAATTTCCTTCACTCGCTATCATTAAACAGCAAAATACACGAGAAAAGCAACGCCGTATACAAACATTGTTTTTTGTTGTACGAAGCGAAGGTCAAAAAAAATGTTATTATATACACGATAACAGCATAGCTTATATTACAGCGTAAAGCCTAAAGGTAATACTTTTACATAAACAAGATACAATAATATTCAATGCAATCACAGTATTATTCAATATTGGTTATATAATGTCTTGAAGAGAAGCAAAATCATTTCATTTATTTATTTCAAAATGCGATACCATAAATAAATTAAATTCACACACAATAAGAAATCGCAAAATTGAACACTAAAAATTGAATACCAAAACGTAAAATTTATTATCGCAATCGTTTTATAAATGTGGATAATGTGCAGTTTATTAAAGAGACGGAAATCTAGTGCAAATCTCTACTTTTGAATTAACATTGACAGAATTTTTCGAATATCAATCTAGCGAATACCATTCAAAAGTTGAACCAAGACCCAAAAAGCTGCAGCAAAATCGATGAAAGTTTAAGGTCATGTTGATAGTTCCCTTCTCTCTTTATGCATTATGGATTTCTTCCAATCGAATTGAAGGCTATGAAGTCGATTTTTCAGTTTATAAAGAAATTTTTCAGTTTATAAGCAAATTCTCTTTATATTTTGATCACAATGCAGATCTATATTTATTATTTTTCAAAATAATTTTTAACGTATACTATCGTTCCTTGTGCGCCCGTTAATACGCAAACACATTACATCTGCTTGAATTCTTTGTATATCCACACAACTATTTATCTCAGCAGCTATTCGTCCATACTTCACCTGAGCAGATGGCGATTTCTTTTTTTTTTGGTTGATGGATCCTGATTGGAAGAAAAATTCGCTATCAGTAGAAGTTCCCGGGCCAAGTTAATCATTTCCTGGGTTGCTTTGTCATGAAGCCTCGTTTCTTTGGTATAAAGTCTCGTTTCTTTGCTATGAAGCCTCGTTTCTTTGCTATAAAGCCTCGTTTCTTTGTTGTGTAGCCTCGTTTCTTTGCTGTGTAGCCTCGTTTCTTTGCTTTGAAGCCTCGTTTCTTTGTTGTGTAACCTCGTTTCTTTGCTTTGAAGCCTCATTTCTTTGCTATGAAGCCTCGTTTCTTTGCTATAAAGCCTCGTGTCTTTGCTGTGTAGCCTCGTTTCTTTGCTTTGAAGCCTCGTTTCTTTGCTATGAAGCCTCGTTTCTTTGCTAAGAAGTTTCGTTTCTTTGCTATGAAGCAAATTGACTGATTTTTCGAGTTCCTTTACCCGTAAATGATCCTTTTTCCTTAAGAACGTGTTGACTTTGATATCGTTCAGATGTAAGAGTTGCATCACGTTTTAGAAGTTCATTATGAAAGATACTTTTCCAATCCCATCAAACACATATCGTAACAGTTTCTAGGCACTAATATTCAGCTTAACAAGAGTTGCGAATGATACTTTTGGACTAACGCGCGCTGTCCTCGTTTAAGATTATCGCACAGAGCGCCTTTTTCCTCAATTCAGTTAATCATTTCAGTAGCTTCCACTAGTTTTTTTCTTTTTTTTTTTTAAGTTTAAAACATAATAACATGCAGTGCCCTAAGCCCTAACTGGTAAAATCCCTCTCTTTACGATGACTCGTGAACAATTGAAATTGATGCCGCACAGACATCAATATCTAAGCTATCTATGCTATGAAATGAGGGGAGAAAACAATATCTAAGCCCTGAAATGAGGGGAGAAATGAATGCCAGGTACATTTTATAAAGCAATCAATTTCAATGCAAAAAACTTATTTCTCTGCTTAACATGCACCTTTTGAAAGCTCTTATGAAGCACTTTTGGATAAAATGCTAATAATGATTTAAGGTTTATTTCCAGATCCCTCAAAGAGATTAGTTTTTCAAAATGAGTTAAGACAAATTAGGTGCAACAAAAGACACCATTTTTTCATCTTTTCTTTCCAATCTTATCTAAGGCAAGTACATATATACTTTTGGTCTTAGACAAAAAAAAAAAAAAAGAAAAAAAGAAGATCAAGTGGTATATGGCTGGGTATCCCAAATTCGTTTTAAATCAAATACTGCTCTTGCTATTGTTTTTCTTTTTTTTTAGTTTTAAATTTTTCTTTTAATATCACAATACTTAATACCTTTGATATTTTGAGAACAGTGTAAAAACTATATTCTGTGACATTAATGTTGTTTTACTGTTATGCCACTTTTTTTTTGTGCAGATTTTAATGAACTGGAAATAACGTTTATTTAAGAGGAAAACATAAAGTGCCGATTCAAGGGTATATTTTCGTATATACGGACATAACATATATTCTTACATTTCTTGGTGCAAAAAGTAAAATCCTTTTTATTTTTTTTTTTTTTAAACTATTTGTTTTTGTTTTTAGTGTAGTTTCCCCCATTAGCTGATGATAAAACAAATACTTTTGCAAACAGTTTCTTCCTTCCTTCCGCTTCCATGACGCTGTTGGCGGTGATGCTGTTGTTGAGAGTAACCATGATTCGTCTTAAACTAATAATGAGCTTTGTTGGTTTGGTTACGTTATTCCATTAGCTCTGAGGTTTTTTTTTTTTTTTTTTACTTATTATTTTTCACAGGAATCATTAAGAAAATTTTGCATTTTTTTTTATAACAGAACCAAAGATTTTTGTTGAAACATTTCGCTTCTCCGAACCCTCTTCGCAACGCAATCAATTCTTTTTAGTTTGTTGCCTTTTGTTGTTTGTAAAACTTCCTTAATACACGATTGCCTTCCGCGCTGGATGCTGCAACAATTCCTTAAGATAATTTGACATGATGATGCAAGATATTATAATAAATTTGATAAAACGCAGATATTTTTTTTTATGATTACTTCATAATGTTGCAAGAGTTTAAAAGCAATTTTGGGCAGCGTTATGTTCTTTTTTTTTTTTTTTTTTTTTTTTTTTTTTTTTACTTTAAAAATCTTTTTGCAAGAACAAGAAGACTCTACCTTGATATCCTCATTGATTTCTGTTCTGCCGTTAAAGGTGTGTGCCAGTTTCTTTAACGGTATTTCAGAGGCATCCTTGACTACCGTTAGTACCGTAGTGCTGAAGGAACAATAATAAAGTTTTATAGCATTTTGCAGTTTTTTTCTTCACACGTATTAAAATAAAATGAAAAAGTTTTATTGAAACACCACCACAAACAGGTTCTGTTGTATATATCAAAATTTTTCATTGCATACACCTGTGTTTTATATATTAAATAAGTTAAATGTACCAGAGTGTTTAAATTCTCAAATTTTATATGTTTAAGTGAACTGAAAGTTAATAAAAATATTTTAAAGTTATTTACTTAGTATTCAGTAAATTTTTGTAAAAATAATTTAGAGCCAAGAAAGAAGAGCGTATGTTATATTTGTTCGAGATATACAACAGTGTACGTTTACTTTTAATAATGAAAGACATAAACTTTTAAAAAAAGCCCCCGTTTCATCAAATATACTTGCATTTAATATCCGTAGGGAGTAAAATAATGTGATTGACGAAAAAGATATTTGAGTTGGGTTTAGTTGAGTTCTTTTTTGTCCTTTTTTCATTTTCTGGCTTTCCTCTCTTTTCTTCCTGTTTTCGCTTTTGTCTTATGATCTTCTTTGTTTTCTTCCTTTCTATTATCTTCCTCTCTCTCTCTCTCTTTAGTTCTCTTCTCCCCCTCTCTCTCTCTCTCTGTCTCTTTTTAGTTCTCTTCTCTTCATCTCCCTCTCTCTCTCTCTCTCTCTTTCTCTTCTCTTCATCTCCCTCTCTCTCTCTCTCTCTCTTTCTCTTTAGTTATCTCCTCTTTCTCTCTCTCCCTCTCTATCTTTCTTTGTCTCTCTCTCTCTTTCTCTTTAGTTATCTCCTCTTTCTCTCTCTCCCTCTCTATCTTTCTTTGTCTCTCTCTTTACTTCTCTTCTTTTATTTCTATTTCCCTTTTTTTCACTTCCCTTGTCTGCTCTTTTCTTTTGTTCTTTTCACTTCTTTTCTGTTCTTATCTGTGTTATTCTAATAGTGCGTCGCTTTGTCTCGACATTTCTTTTCCACTCATTGCTTTTCTTTTCTCTATTCCGCTATTTTCACTTCTTTCTTTAATCTTCTACTTCTACTTGCAAACCTGACTTACCTTATCAAAGCGCTGGTAGGCATAATGCCTCTTCCTATTGATATTGCCTCAACGCAATCAGATTGCCGAATATCGATCAACTAAAACTGGGCAACTTCAGACGCCATCTGGAAGTGCTGGAGGACTTCATGGATGAACCCTTTTGCTAAAATACTGGACTACTGAGCTACGACACCGTTGCTGGCTCATCTATTCAGGGGGACCATACTGGAGAGATCTAAGCAGAATGGATTGATCTTTGAATATGAAATAATATTACAAAAATAGTGCTCTGACGGTTCAAAAAGGGAAAATGGAGAAACTGTGGCTGGGATATTTGGCCCGGGATTTTCAACAGCCATATCAATGAGAAAATAAGGAAACTGTGGCTGGAATATGTGGCCCGGGATTTCAAAAAGCCTGAGGTACATACCCTACCTATTTCAAGCAGAAGTCTACGCAATCTCTGCATGTGCCTCTGAATATTTAAGTCGACAATACCAGAGAGAGCTTATGTTCATCCACTCCGACAGTAAAGCTGTATTAAAAGGCGCTAAAGGGAAAATGGTAACTTCTAAGCTTGTGCTGAAATCGTTTGGAAAATCTAAATGAACTTGGTAAACACAATAATCACATGGGTGCCAGGACATTCGAGTAGTTCCGGAACCTTTCCGTGATTTAAACAGAAGCCACATTAATAGACTGGTATCGCAGTGGGCAATGAGAAAATCAGTTAGCCATTGGAAGTATAGGAAGCATAGGACACTGACATGTAAAAAGATACCTAAAATCTCTCGGCATAGCACACAAAGTTAGTGAAACTACGAAGGACCGACCTATGATTGCTCACGAGCTTCTACATAAGTCATAAATCGCTCAGGTATTATGTGAGAAACATATGTATCGCAGATACCGATTCTTGCATATTTTGCGAAAGGGCGGTGGAAATGCCCTATCACATTCTGTGCTAATGCGAGGCCATGTACAGAATCAAACACCAGGTTTTCGACAAACACTTCGTAACGCCGAACACAATATAATGTTCCGACCCAAAAAAAGTGAACCGATTCTTAAAAATACTAAGACTGGAGCATTAAGGACAAGGACGAGTACAGTAGACCTTGCAGGTTGCGGTACTGATTGATCAAACGATAATAATAATAACAGTACCTTGCCAAAGGCCAATCTTACTTTTCGTAGTAATGATTGAACTTTCTTCGTTACAATAAATTAATTATAAATTTTTGTCTTCTAGAGAGTTAAGCAACCTTAAAATGTTGTTTTAAAGTAATTACAAAATACTTCATGTTTTAAAGAATTTTTTATAATTTAATATAAATTAAATTTGAAAATATTTTGCTTTCAAATAATACTTAAAGGCAAGTAAAACTCAATTAAATTAA
The DNA here is from genome assembly GCA_000671755.1 of Glossina brevipalpis. Classification (NCBI taxonomy): domain Eukaryota; kingdom Metazoa; phylum Arthropoda; class Insecta; order Diptera; family Glossinidae; genus Glossina; species Glossina brevipalpis. The sequence continues at coordinate 143,170 of KK351308.1, read as the reverse complement.
ATGTGTTCACCAAAACGCATGAACATATTCCCACATCGCTACGCAGCCCGTATTCAGTGATAGCATTTTTCAACAGCTTAAAACTTTTAAATGTTTAATACGAGCTGCGTAAACTTTTCGTGAAGAGCTACACATTTTTTTTTTTTTTTTTTTTTTTTAATTAAGTGAAAACATAGATACTTTCCGTTTTTATATTAGGGAAGCTTTTCCTAGAAGTGAGAGAAAATTTGCAAATTGCGATTACACGTAACTCATTAAAGAAAGAACGAACGAAAGAAAGAAAGGAAGAGAAAAGAAAGGAAAAATTATCATTCACTCGTTAGATAATAATCGACATTACAGTTGTAGTTGAACATATGCTGCCACAACTTTTAAGAAGATTTAGAAGAATACATTCTCATCACTGCAATTGAATTCAAGCTCTCAGATAATTTTCGTTGTGATTTTTTTCTAAAATCTTTTATATTTTTGCAAAAAATCAAATTTAAAATACGCAACGTGAATAAAATGCAACAACAACGAACAATATAAAAATCTAATATCATATTTTCCTTTCATTTATTTTGATTTTTCAAATTAATTCAATCTCATCATAGTCAAAGCCTTGTGTGTGTGTGTAGATTATGTTAAAAGTAAATCACAATTTTTGTGAGGGGAGAAAATTTCCAAAAAGAAAAAAAAGGTCAAGTAAAAAGCAAACTTTGTTAAGAAATTTATAAATTGCTTGATTTGTGTGTTTGCTTAATAGTGTGAAAAATTACATCTGTGCGAGATGCTTGAAAGAATTATGAAAGAGAAAAACTTGTTGCTCTGTCTTTGTTACGTGACTAAGAATATTATTTGACCCGTATACCTGTTGGCGCTCAATTCACAAATTTAACTGACGTATGCAAGACACTTTCAATAACATCTGTAACCTAAAGCGGTGTATGTATGTATGTATGAACGTATGTACATTCCAACACGCATCGTTGCGGCAAACTTATATTTGGCAACAACTGAGAAATATCCCATGAGTACCTAAGGGTGCACATAAACCCGTAAGCGAAAGATTTATTAAAACTAATGACAAGTAAAAAGACCAAGAGCTTCATTAAATATGTACACATAATTAAGTTGAAATGTACAGAAATCGAGATACTTTTCATGTCTCTTCTTTATTTCTTAGACAACTAATGATGTTGACACATTTGAATGTCAAACATTATTAACAGGGCTTTGCCTTGACTGGTGACGATTACTGCCAAAGTTGCAAGAGCTTAGAAGGAAACATATTGATATTAACTTGCGAACGGGTAGATATGTTAATTGAAATTCCATAGCGGTGTTTGGAATGTATATCACTTAAACGGTATTTTAATACCCATCATCGCGCGCGCGGTGTTTGGTGTTTATATTTATTTTCCGTCAGTTTGTTTGCAACAGCCAGAATGATGCATGAAGAAGATGTCATAAATGTGCTTGATTAGTATCAAATTCGAAATCCACCTGAACCTATCTGTCCGTCCGTATGTCTATCTGTCTGCCCGTCTGTTTATCTGTCCGTCCGTCTGTCCATTTGTCTGTTCATGTGTCTGTACATCTGTCTGTACATCTGTCTGTCCATTTGGCTGTCTATCTATCTGTGCGTCCATCTGTCCATCTGCCTGTCTGTCCAGATCCGACCGTTTGTCTATCTGTTTGTCCATCTGTCTGTCTATCTGTCTATCTATCTGTCCACCTTTCTGTCCATCCGTCTGTTCATCCATCTGTCCATCTGTCTGTCTATCTGTCTATCTATCTGTCCACCTTTCTGTCCATCCGTCTGTTCATCCATCTGTCCATCTGTCTGTCCATCCATCTGTCCATCTGTCTGTCCATCCGTCTGTCCATCTTTCTGTCCGTTTGTCAGTTCATCTGTCTGTTCATCTTTTTGTCCATTTGTCAGTCCATCTGTCTGTCCAATCTGTCTGTCAACCTGTCTGTCCACCTGTGTTTCCATTTGTCTGTCCATCTGTTTATCTGTTTGTTCATCCGTCTGTCTGCTTATCTTTGTAACGTCGACATTAACCGTTTTCCCGTTCAAAAAAATTAAAATTTCTTGATAAAATTTTGCAAAAACATTAAAAATTCTTTCATATACCTTGGTATTCAAAATGGGTCAACTCGGTCACAGACCATGCCTACAGTATATAAAATAAGCGGAAATCACCTCTGTTTTCCGGGTATTTTGTTCACTGCTCTTAGACTACACAATAAAAATTTACACCGTATTACACGAGTAGAGAAAAAAATTTGCCACTCATCTACCTATTAAAAAAGTTACTTTTTTCTTATCTATTTTTAAAATAAAGTTGGATACAAAAAATGCCGCTCAGTCGAATATAATTTTCTTATTTGTTTTTATTTTTATTTTAAAAAAATATTAGAACAATCTTTTTTGAATATTTTTTAAATAAAGAGTTTACTCGAAGCAATTAAATGTCGCTATATTTTTGAAGAGAGAATTCGTAGTGAAATATTTAGCTCTTGCGAAGCAAAGGTGGTCTTGACAATAAGTTCTTGTAATTTTCTAAACAATTTTTTTGTAACTAATTCTATTATAATTTTGTAAATAAAGTCGTACGTTATTGTCGTCGATTAATAATTCAATCGTGCGAACATAATTAAAACAATATTAAGAATACTAAAAATACTATGGCGCTGGGCAGGTCTTACCTTAAAATATCTTTGAAACAGAATTATGTCTTAAAGATGACATAGGTTTTTGAGTTTGGCCTGGTGGCTAATGGAACTTTAGACTTTCACTCAAATAATCGTACCGCAGTACCGAAGTTTTTTAGGCAATTAATTAAGATATCAAGTTAAAGGAAAGTTCATCTATCAAGCTGATTAGTGAGTCAATGACAAAGCAAATTCATATCCATCTTTTTAATAAAGTATAGACTATCTTCTTCCAGTATTATTGCATATATATTTTATAAATATATTTTAAGAATTTGTGGTGCGGCGTATAAAATATTTTCATATATAAATGCGTTACAAGAAAAAACATATGACGATTTTCCACCCGAATAGGGATTAAAATGAACAGAGATTGCAAGTAACTTGTCTGCCAGTATATCTCCGTAGACTTTATTAAATTCTTGGCAACAGAAATTGTGCACACAGCAAACAATGCTGGAGGCAATTTCTGTAAAATACTTGTATTGGTGTGTGTGTCTGTGTGTGTGTGTTTGTATATTATTTTATGTGTGCATTTCTTAAGACGGCAACCATATTGAATCGAAAAAAGGTCAGGTTATTTTTATGGTTAGTTAATTTTTTTGTATTAAATTTTAATTTCGCTTCATGCAGTTAATATATATTGTATTTTGGAGACAGATGGATACACGTACGTATGGTTCTTTCTCTCTATATAATCAAGTTATATTCAATACATCAATTTATATGTAACTCAGGTAGAAGGTAAGTTGCTTTCAACTTTCATATACAATTTTTGATTGAAGTAAATGAATATTTGGATTTAAATGAACGTGTCAGTCCGTCAGTCAATCTAAATATGTAATTCGTTTACTTTCAAATATTCTTGAAAATCACTTAAAGTCTAAACTTTTCATGCAGATTTACTGTAATAACAGTAAACTTTTAACTAAATCAAATTTCATAAACTTGCACCCATCCCCCTAGTAAATTAATTTAAAAATAATATATTAAAAAAAAAAATTTTTGGTATTCTAAGCAAAAGGCTCTTCTAGAGTCGGACTCGAGTTGTTTTACTTTCTTTTTTTTTGATGTATTGTACTGAGTTATTATTATTATTATTATTATTATTATTATTTTCTATTATGACTAAGTAAGTATTCATTTAGCCGTAATATCCTGTAATTGTCCCGAACTGAAGCAGCGTAAGTAATACATTTCTATGTGCAGCACACTATATATATATATATATATATCGTCAGTGTACGTGAACAGAGTGAAAGAATGCCATACTTGTGTTGTTAATAAATTGAAGAGTTTGCTTGGAATCGTAAACGGCACTTAACATTAATTTCCTGCAATAAAGATGCCATTGCAGACAAGGGATTTATGTCAAGCGATTGCATTTACACAACACCGTACAGGCAATTGCAAGAAAATTGTTCAGTTTCATTATGACAATGTTTGTTAAATACGTGTACATATGCTATCTGATAGAATGTATTGTTACTTGAATTTATTTGAAAACCACTACAATTCTTTATTGAAAACCATTTGAGCGATATCTTGATGAATACATATACACACACACACACACACACAGCGATAGAAATTTTTACTTTGATTTTTTGTTTCTCAACTTCACGTTTTAATGCTTTGATATTTCCATGAAAGGATACACATACATACGCATGTATATATAAATATACATACATATCTATGTATATAGATATACAGATATAAATATATATAAATATATACATATAATATATACATATATATATATATATATATCTGTATATCTTTATACGTTAGCTACGTAGGCTGTTGGGTTTTGGCTATAAGCCAAAATTATTTGTAATCCCATTTGAAACAATATTGTTATTGTATAAGCGCAGAGTACAATAGCAATGTTGCAGATGGTTGAAAACTGATGTCTACAGAAGATTTAAAAAAATCATATTTTTCCTTATACCATTTTTTATACAGATTATCAAAGCATGACGGTGTATAAAGATTACTAAAGCTTTTGTAATATCGATTAAGAAAGATATTTTAAAACGTTTCAATCACATCGTATTTTTGTGTAATTGTGTGCGATTGTGAAGTTGAATTGCATTCACCAGCAGAGTAGAGGTTTCAGATGATGGGTCTTGATCGCCTCACCTAGAATGGAAAATTCGATCCTATATCATTTCTAAGAATTGAAAATCAGTAATCAGTAACAGCATTAGAACCATGAGTACTCCGTGTAACTTTTAGGAAGCGTTCGATGAGTTCTTTAGGGCAAATAATTACATTAAAAAAATCTTTGCAGATCTCTAGGTTTTTTTTTTTTTTGTAACTTTTCATCTTCAGATCTTGCAGATCTCTAGGTTCTTTTTTTGTAATTTTTCATCTTCAGATCTTGCAGATCTCTAGGTTCTTTTTTTGTAATTTTTCATCTTCAGATCTTGCAGATCTCTAGATTCTTTTCTTGTAATTTTTCATCTTCAGATCTTGCAGATCTCTAGGTTTTTTTTTGCAAATATAAAGATAACTACTAGACGTTATTATTATCTAATACCATAGATCAGCTTGAGAATAAGTTCGATTTATTCAAAGGTGTCTTGAAAATGTTAAAAAACCGAATGGAAATTCTAGAAATTCGTGACTCTAAATTTGTTTTGCCATCCGACCAACATCTATTGGAACCATTTCAGCGCTAAAAATTACGAGAGAAAACTGATACCTGGCATCCGCAACTAACTGATGGCCATAGACCAAAAGAGGATGATTTCAATACAAATAAGTCATTAAAATAGCTTTAGATCTTACGATATTTAATTATGAATTTCTATTATTATATTATTTACGCTTTTATTTATTTATTTATTTAATTCAAAACTTGATCTAAATATTTCCAAAAAATCTTCAAAGGGGCTAACCCGCAAGTGTGCTTTTGACTTCGACAAGCAACGTTTACAAAAAAAAAAGAATTCTTCTCAAAGAGAATATAACTCAATTTCTAGTTTTTATAAACCTACGATTTATTTTTTCAGCCTGTGGGAATGCTCACTATGCTATAATGCCTACATCAGCAGAAATTAATTTTTTTTTTTTTTTTTACAAGCGCTTCGTTGTTCATTTTGGCAAAAGTTTTTCAAAGAGAATAAAAATCGACATAAAATTCTTTTATTTTTCTTTCATTTTTTTTTTCTACTTTTGATAAATGCATGCAATGCTATGTAAATAATTCAATTACAACTAATAAGCATTTCACAACAAATATATATAAAAGCATTGTTGGATTTCTCTCCTAATACAGATTAAGAAAGAAAAATGAGGAGGAGGAAATGAGGAGCGACACAAAGAAAAAACCAAAAGCTGATGACCAGAACATTTATTACCAATCGCTTTGATATAAAAAACAAAAAACAAAAAAAAAAAAACAAGAAAATTAAAACAAAAACTTTACATAAATAAATGTTAAAATCTTAAAGAAAATATGCGACTTCTTTACATCCTTCTCATTGCCTTTATTCTATACTTACATCAATAATTGCTTAATGATTGTTTTCTCTTTATTTGTGAATCGCAATTAATTCAGTTCAATTTACCGTAATTCAATACAATATAGATTAAAAGGGCATAGCTATAGGCTTCATTTCTCAATGACGATGCAAAGAGAGAGATTAAATTTAAGAAAGATTAAATGTAAAAGAAATGAAAGAGAGATTAAATGTAAGAGAGGCGATGTAAGAGAAAAGTTAACTTTTTTGTGATCATATCCTTCATAATTAAAAATTTGTCAATAAAAGAGCGAATCTTACTGAAGCATAAGTAGTGTTTAGTGAACGATGAAGTCTATTTCAGAAAATTAAATCAAAAAGATCATCGTTGTTGCATAGTTTAAGAGGTTTCTGGAAAAATGCTGCAATTAATATTAGATTTAAGTCGTTATGATTTAGAGATTAGATTTTAAGCCGTATTATGAAAAGAAGCGAAATCCAATGTCAAGTCGCGAGAGAAATTAAACTCCAAGCACAATTAAATTGCTTAACATATTTCTATTTATGTCACCCTGTGTATTTTTTTCATTATTATGATAGATAATGTAGAAATGGCACGGGTAAGACTAGTGGTTTTACAACATTTGCTTACCTATGGCTCGGGTAAGACTCATGGTTTTACAACATGTACTTAGGTATGGCTCGGGTAAGGTTCATGGTTTTACAATATGTACTTATCTATGGCTCGGGTAAGGTTCATGGTTTTACAACATGTACTTATCTATGGTTCGGGTAAAACATGTGCATTTACAACATGTACTTATCTATGGCTCGTGTAAGTCTCATAGTTTTACAGTTGGACTTTCCCAAGAAATTTATTTCAATTAACGGACCTTTAAGCTTTCATTTTTAATTCACATTTTTTTATTTTTTCGCAGGTCTTAATAGTATAGAATAGGCTTAAGAATAATTATAGAATAGATTAATAATAATTTCGCTAAAAAGGTCAGTAAGAGACATGACATATCTCGGGCGATCGATAACTTGTTTTTCTTATCTGTTCGCTTTATGTATGTTAAGGTGTTACCTGTCAGTTCGAGTTCTTGGCTTTCTGAATCCCTCACTGTACTTATTGATATATGATCTGTAATTCTTTGCTTGCCTGCTGACCAAACAATTCCTTTAGATCTATGTACACAGAACATTTCGAGGGGTAATAGTACTGACTTAGAGAACTAAGAGAACAAACTATGGCTTGTAGCAATTTTTATGACAATGAAGCTTTGCTCGTAGCATACACATACATAAATTGTAGCTTTGAGTGTGAAATAGTCTTAGCTTAAAACACAGATACGTTGTGTAAGCTGGAGCGAGTTTTTAGAACGTATACTTGCAAGAATGATAAACTTGTTCATCGACGACGACACTACATCTCTACGTTTTGAATCGTTCTCTTCTCTTTCTGTTTTCGGAATTTCAGTTGCAATTATTTATAAATTTTTAAATGCATTCCAATTTCCTTGATAACGGTTTCTTTCACCCTTTCACATAAACCATTTTGCTATGGAGAGGCGAGATGATCAGTAACCTTGTCTGCCATCAAGTTTTTCATTTTCAATTGCAGAATTACCATTATCACTTTTTAAAGTTTGCATACCTTTGCCGACTTTTATTTGAATTTACCAAATTTATCTACAACATCGTGTTTGTCATTAATGAAGTGAATGAACGTTTTATGTCAAAAGTTATGTAAACAATGATCTATAAAAGTTAATATATATCGTGATCCACTTATTTATTTTATGAGTTTCATTGGACGGCATAAATCGGTAGAAATTCTACGAACTGTATGGCTTGCTTGCCTGTCGTATTAAGAGACGTTTTTTTGTCTATTTTATTTACAGGCAAGTCACAGATCTTTGATTCGTGTGTAACATCAAAATGAACTCTTTAGATCGCACCTGAAATCATTTTCTTAAATAGTGTCTTTGATTTTATGTATATTGGTCTTATGTCACGCCTCGAATCTGGTAATTTACGGAAATTAGGCATTCGATAAAAGCTTTACAACACTCAATTGGAAGATGCCGTTTTCGCTTTGCTACTGATAGCAATCATATGAATTATAAAATCATAGGGAAAAATATATTAAGTTTAGCGAAGAATAATGCCGCCCTTAGACCTTAAATACAATATATGAGAGTTCCGAATGACCTGATGCCTACTTCGTACCTAAATCTTATTAACATTGTGACCGTTTACTTATCATCATAGAGCTTCTAAAATACATTAGAAGGTTTCAGGTCAACTGATGATATCAAACTTATCACTTCACCTATTGGCACGTATTGTATATAAAACAGTAGTTGATCCTAAGTATTAGGATATAAGGAAGAAGAAGTGAAAATTTTTAAATTAGTTCTCTTTGAAAATTAAGGTATTTACCCAGAAGAAGACGAAGAAGAAGAAGAAAGAAATAAAGAAAAGTAAGTTCAATGCATTCGTTTTATAGGCAGGCAGGCAAGATTATTTCCCTTTTTTATTTGCAATCGAGATGTTTGCTTTAAAAATTATTCATTTTTTTATACCCACTACCGAAGGTGAAGTTTACATTTCATTTTGTCATTTGGTTTGTAACTACTAAAAGGAAACTTCGGAGACCCCACAAAGTATATATATTCTTGATCAGCAATAAATTTAGAACCGATTTAAGAATATCCGTCTGTCCGTCTGTCTGTGTAATGTTTATAGTAAAGATATCGGCTTCAAATTTCGCAGGAACATGGAACGTTCTTCCATGCAAGTTGGTATTGAAAATGGGCCCAATCGGTCAGGTAGACTGAGTACAAGGCAGTACAAGGTAGATTGAGAATACTTCTGCTTTCGGAAGCCAAGAAAAACTCGATTTTTGGCTCATTACTTATAAACCTTATACTTACAAAAAT
>KK351308.1:108289-119974 GCA_000671755.1 Glossina brevipalpis | reverse complement strand
TCATTGATTTCCGAAAATCATCTTAAGTGAAGAGGTTACCTTTCGACTGATCTTTTAGTAATTTTTATTTTTCTTCTTTTTGGAATTATTTGAAAGCCAAAGCATTAATTATTGTTGTAGATTTAGAAATTAATATTTGATATATAATTTGAATTACATCTAAATTTATTTTCAGAAAAGCCATTGTGAAAGTCATTAAAATTCTTTTCAAGTGCCCTAGTAAGTGGTATCATTCTAATATTTATTGCTGGTAAGTGACGTAATTTCGTTTTTATTTTCAATGTTTTTTAATAACGTGAAAATTCATGGTCCAAATAATTTAAAAAAAAAAAACAACTTAAAGCGTTACACTCAGATAAGTCTGATCATCAAATACTTTCTATCGGAAGTTCTATCAAGATGAGCAGTTATGTGGATAGTTCTCATAAAGGTGACTCGATTTAATTCACTTTCAATAAGTTTCCTATGCCACATGTATGTCGAAAGCAAAAAAAGGACAAACAGTGAGACATATATATTTTAAATCATTCGTGAAATGATTCTGAATTGTTTGACATAACAATACATGAGCTTATTCCAAGTTTTTGTAGTCCTGATTATGTCCACATATACTTATGTAAATACATTCTTATGCAATCAAAAATGAAAGATATAAAAAATATTTATTTAAAATAATAATAATAACATTGATTTTAATCTCATTGCATGCAAAATTAAATAAGCAAAAGTATAGAATTTAAATTTGCTTATATTTCATAAAATCTCTGTACATTTTTTGCTTGACTTCGGCTTTAGGCGAATTAGAATATCAAACATTATTTTTTTGCAATCAAAACAAAAAAAAAAAAAGAAAGATATAAAAAAAATAAATACATAAGTATATAATTCAAGATTAAAGTGAACTAAAAAATATTAAATTTTTTTAAATAAATTTTTAAATATTAAAATATTTTAATTCTCCAAATTATATTATATAACTAATTAAGTGTAGAAAACTCGACAAAGTCAGTGCTTTCCTTTTTTTTCCGAATTTAATATGTAAGAATGCATCCAGTAAAAATGTATTTAGGGTTCGCTACATGATATTGGGTGATATGTCATTTCCTCGCAGTTTTTGTAACATTTTTAAACTTCCACTCGAAGACTGCTCCTTTCAAAAGATGCCAAACTAACCTATGGTTAATGTTTACTGCCTTTGCTATTTCCTAACAGGTTGCGTGACGGTCTTGCTCTACTAGTTGCAAAATTTCATCGACATTTTTAGTGAGTGGACAACCACAGCCATGTGTATCTTTGACCTCAAAATATCCGAAACGAAATCAAACGAACCATTCCTTTGTCCTTCGTTTACTCGCAGCATTCTCACCATACACTTCAGAAATTTTTTTTTAACTCTTTTTTTTTTTTTTTGTTTTTTAATTTGGTTTAATTCATTTTCAAATCAGTAAAACTTTCTACACGAGCAAAGCAATAGAAAAATATCTTCACAAAAATTGTAACCTAAAATGTCATCTTTTAAGCACATGTTCGCTTGAGACAATCGGGAGAGTGTTATTATATATATATCTATCATCTATCATCTAGTGGAAAAAACCACGGAGACTTTTTATATAACCCAATATTAATCTCTTTAATACAAGACGATACGAATTAATCTAATTCGGGTGATTGGTCGAGTACCTTTTCCTATTTCACCTATTCAGTGTACGGTAAAATGACCGTTTCCACTAGATGCACATATACTGTTCTTACACCCGGCGCTAAAAAAAAAAAGTAAGAAAATTATATTCAGCTGTGCCGAATCTTTATACTCACCACTTTTATCGTGAAAAAAGGGGGAAAAACTAAATTATAATAGGTGGTCGTGGCAGTGGAATAACTTCCAATGTTTCTATCAAATTCGAAGCCGGTATTTTCATTTCTGCGGCTAGGAGCATACTTACCACCGTGGTTAGATAGCGAAGTAGCCAGACAGATGGGCAGACATACCGACGGGCACGTCTAGGTCGATTCCGAATTTCATACTGATCAAGATTATATATACTTTACAGGGCTTCTGAAGCATCTTTCTTAATATTACAAACGTTTTCCTAAAAAAAAATTTAATTTCAACATTCTATTATATCGAATGGGTGTGGTTGATTCTTACCGTTTTTCCACAGAGACTACGGGATAGCTAGTGCAATATTTGCGGAAATTTTTATAGATCTGTATGCCGTGGTTTATAAGTAATAACCAAAAAACCCAATTTCTTTTTGCTACCGAAAACGGGGGTGATCTTAGTCTACGCTGTATTGTGGGCCTGTCCTTTGACCGATTTGGCCCATTTTCAATATCAATCTGCCTGCAAGAAATTTCAATGCCAAATTTAAAGCAGATATCTTCATTTTTGCGACCAGCGGTATGTTTACCACAGACATTATACAGACGGACAGACGGGCAAGCCTAAAACGATTCTAAATTTGATGCTAATCAAGAGTATATATAGTTTGTGGGGTCTCCGAAATTTACTTTTAGTAGTTACAAACCAATATACCCTTCACCTTTGGTGGTGTGTATAAAGAGTCACTCACCGTTCAACGATTGGGGCGTATTAATTTTGTCAGTTTGTTTGCAACACTCAGAAGAAAACTTCAGAGACCTCACAAAGTGTATGTATATATATATATCAGCAACAAATTTGGCATAGATTTAACTATGTCCGTCCTTATAATCATCTCTGTGGGAAACATTTTTTTGACCCTTTTTTAAGATACAGTTCGTGGATATAAAAGACTGGCATAGACGAATATAATTTTCTTATATTTTATTACATTATCTTTATTACATTTAGTTGTTTTTGTACTTTGAAGTTAAAGTTTCTCGTGAGACCAATCAAAACTTCTATAAAACGATACGCTTTTTATAGGAAACTGGCTAACTTGCAATGTGTGCCATGTACAGTCTCTTCAATGAATTGCGTCTAACTAGAATTCAAGAAACCACTTGACGGGCATAACAGATTTTGAGGTTATTTAACGATCGCTCTAAATGAAGTTAAGAAATAATTTATATTACATTTTGTAATCCTGTGAGATGTCTACACGCGATATATGTTAAGCGAATGCCTCTTTCCTTCACCGGCTATTGATGGATGTGAATAAATTCGCCTCTGGCCTTACGATATAATATACGAATAATGAAATTTTTTTACAAAAGTGTACCTGCATGGTTAATAACCATATAATCAATATAAAGTAATTAACCCCTTACTATGTCTCACATCTACTATTATTTTGAACACAACTGTATATTCGGATATTCGTCCAAAACGTAATTTTATTAAAAATTTTATGTGTGACGTTGACTAATGTGAAAATTTTTACTCTAAAATTTTACCTTTAACAGTCATTCAATATTTATGGGAGCTTATGTACAGAGCATTATTATTAATGAGCATTTTCGTTAATGAGCTGAATGCAAGATAATCAAATAAAATCAAAATAAAAAAAATATTTTCAAATAATTTCTCTATTAAACTTTACTGCTGACTATCGTAATAATAATAATGACGAAGAGAAAAGGAATAATATTCGAATAAATGCGTTTCAAAATAAGTTAAAACATTATTATCCGACAAGGACGACTATAGAATGCCCTAAGCCAATACACCTAATGCAAATTCTTCACCTACATTTGCCATGAAATATTAAAAGAAATTGGAGTCCTATGTAAAGGTATAGTTTTCACAAAAATCCTTATAAAAAGGACCAACGGGTGAACCGATATTTTCCAAATTAAGAAAAAACCTTCTTCTTTTAAAGAACTTATTATTCTCTATCCATTTTTCTTATAAAGTTACGCTTTTCATAAGAGAAGTCTTATAGGGCCTTATAGGGTCCAATGGTATTATCTGAATCTCAAAATTTCTACGTTTAAATTCTTTTTAAATAACGACTTGCCCTTACAAGCAGAACTTTTTTTTTATAACCACCACCGAAAGTGAAGGCTATATTTATATTGTTTGTAATACCAAGAAGGAAACGTAGGAGACCCGACAAAGTATATATATTCTTGATCAACATTAAATTTGGAATCTATTTAAGCATGTCCATCTATACGTCTGTCCGTCTATGTAACGTGTGTGCTAAATATTCCCCTGGCCGCAAAAATAGAGATATCAGGTTCAAATTTGGCAGAAACATTGGAATTTCTTTCACACGAATCGATTAAAAGCCACGCCTACAGTATAAGCTGAAAGCACGCATGTTCTCTGGCTCTTTTTCTCTGGCTTTTTTCCATGGTATTCCATGCTTAACTGTGTTCCACCGTGTTCCATAAAAATAAAAAAAATCTGCCACACCCACTTATTGAAATCTAGTTTTCTCCCTTTTTATACCCACCACCGAAGGTGAAGAATATATTTCATTTTATCATTTGGTTTGTAACTATCACAAAAGGAAACTTCGGAGTATATATATTCTTGCTCAGCATCAAATTTAGAATCGATTTAAGCCTGTCCGTCTGTCCGTCTACCAGCCACGTTAACTACATCGTTATTTTAAATAATTCTGATTTAGTTTTTTAGGCATTTTGGTTATACCAAAACTCCTCGAAAGTTGAAATGAAATACTTGTTGTATATGTATCTACGTATACATGTGTAAGTTCGTATTTATTGTACAATTATCTGAGCAAGAATAAATAAGAGAAAGAAAGAAATCTTTTCTTTTTTTTTGTTTTTATTTATAGATTTAAACATAAGTAAAGAAATCATATTTCTCTAAATTCATTTGCTAAAGCAATTGAAAATGTGTTAGATGTTATCAAATTGGTCTCTTTCTCTCTCTCTTCCTCTCTCTCTTGTTTGAATTTCATTGTATATAACAGGATACTCTGTCCGTTAGGGTTGACTGAGCTTTAACATTTCTGTGAAATTAATTAAAAGAATGTTAATTATAAAAGAATGATCTATGTATAGGAAATATTGAAAATGAAACGACTTTAATAGAGTGATGCGTATGGCAGCTTTTTAACATGAAAATGAAAATAATTTCATACGCATCATCTAACTGGAAGATTAATTAACACAAGCTGCTCAGTTTATTTATAGTTCCCTTCAATTGTTTGATAACATTTAGTTTTCATTACATCGAAATCAATCAATACGTTATTGATTTTCATGCAGAAAGAAAGGACTGAATCGCACACTCACATACATATATATATATATATACATATGCATAGATAGGGATGTTATAGTATAGTATTCTTTTTCGTTCGTATTACCTATAATTTAATGATTTTGTTTCTATGGAATTGGAAAATTTATAAGATTTTATTGGTGAACGATATGTTAACTTAGTGCCGGTAATTGTCTAATAGTGTCTTATATATGTCAGTTTACGTACCGTTATTGAGTGCCTCTTACTCATCATCCGTCAATATGATACAATTGATACTGTCGTTCAATAGCTTAACGACACAATAGCAGACAATAACATGTTTTGCAAGAAAATTCAATTGAAAATTGAATTGTTTTGAATTGTTCTCTTATCTATGCACTGCTTGATGAGAAAAGTCATGACACCAGCTAATAACGCTTTAAAAGACTTGTAGCAAATTTTGAACGTCCATTACATAGCTTTTCAACGAATATGTATATGTATATTTATATATACAAATACACACACGACCTGGAGCTGGGAATCTTCGTAGTTAGTATTAGTTCATATGAGCAGGATGCACGATTCACCATCCATGACGCCTACGTACTAAATCTATCCTCTACACATACTTTCACTCTCCTCTGTTGTCGACATCTGGGCCGATGATATGCCATAATTGTTGGACAGCGCAACATTACATATTCCTCTATCGTGTTCACAAAGCTGTGCCATTTTGGTGAGATGTCGCGACCGAAGCTGTATGATTGATTTCGAAAGCAAGGTTGCTTGAAGTAGAAGTTTGTCTCACCCTGTCGTCTTTCCCGTCCAAGACGATATGTTAGGGAAGAGCGAAAACATCGAACTTTCGTTGCGGTCCTCCTGTGTGCTTTGCCACCTGCTCATTTATATCAAGTGTTCGTCTTTCTTGAGAATGATCCCTTGAAGCAAACTGATCTGTCTCTTTTTGTGGGTGCACCAGGGTTGAGTCAACCGGAATCGAGCCCACTAATACCAGGGTTTGAAAGCCCCTTCTCTGCCCAAGGGCTTTGGGACAATATACCGTAACCATCTTTCTGTACTTGGCATTCATTCGAATGACATCGAATCACACTAAACTCAGCAAGATCGATGTGATCACCGTGGATATCACTTTCCTTGCGGGAGCTTTTGGTTCGTGTGTGTGCGTTTTTTTGCTATGCGAGTTAAATGTGGGAGTCTTACGTCTACGCACTAAACCTTTGCATATGCTTCGTCTACCGCTCTCCTCCGCGTGACCACCGTTAGGTACTACTTCGCGGAGGCTGGTTGCAATTAGTGCGCTTACTGGAGTCCCTTATTTGTCTCCACTGTCTCTTCTATCCGCCCGTTGCTTCTCCAGTCGCCTCAGTTCTTTCAGCTCTTTGCTTATGTACGCGTTCAGGCCGCAGCACTAGCAGTAATATCGTGCAGTGTGTCGCTCGGTGCCATTTGAGATCGACTGTTTTCGAATCTCTGGCAGTAGAACCTAATGTGTCGCGCATCCTCTTCTGTGTGTACACATTCCGGGCAGTGCGGCGAGTTATCATGCCCGAATCTGTGCAGGTACTTCCGGAAACAACTGTGGCCGATCAGAAACTGCATGAAATTTCTGCTCTCTTTCGATCCGCCGTGATATGTTTGGGATAAGGTCTTACGTTCATCTTCATTTATCTCCCATTTCAATTACCATATTCTAATCGAGGCTGACTGCTCTTCTACTGTTATGGTGCGACGAGAGCGCTCATTATCATGTCGCGGTTCATAAATGCGGCTCATCTCGTCGGCCAATATGTCGACTGATAGGACGCCTGCGACTACCATCGCAGCTTCTTCCGACATTCTTCAAAAAGCATATATCTGCTTTAGAGTACTAAGGCAATATGTTGCCGCCAGTCTTCGGTATACTGACTTTACGGATAGTACGTTTGCCCATACTGGATTCGCATACATTATTACCGAAGGCACTCCGCTTGCGATAATTTTCCACTGGCTGCTTTCGGCCCTCCAATATTCGGCATTATTCTCGCTCTAGATGATTGCGTGCGTGTGTGTTATCAGCTAGTTTGAATGGCTTTCTACTGATAGGATCAGCTCGCAAATAGACTTAGTCCCGAGATTTTACAATTTATGCCAACTTACCTATAGCTAGTTACGCTATCATTGAAAAAAATCTTAGTATCAATCAAATTTAAGGCAGAAGCGGAAACAGAATAATTTTAAGAAGAATTGCACAACACAATGATTGGCGAGTTAAAATTTGCCATTCATCAGCATTGCGGTTGAACGACTTAAGGGCGATGCTACTTCAACAATTTTGCTAATTCAGTATCATTGTTTAATATTTCAATGTATGTTTATAGTTTATTTGCAGCATAAAACGAATGGCTTTTATTGCAATGTACATTCTGCTATTTAATATGCAACAAGAGATGGTTAGTGTGCTTTACTCTGAAGATTCCTAGCAGTTAGTTTGCACAGAAATATCTTTCAAGCTCTTTGCTGTACTCGTAATTCAGTATGAAATAAAAGGAAGAAATATTCTTACTGCGGATTATTGTCTTTGTACTCGATTTTCATATGCACCTGAGCCGTTACTCTACATATATAGATAGTATAATAGAAGTATTCAACGGAATGGTGAATTTGGCTTCTCATAATCTTTGTAACTGAATTAAAAAAAGAAATATTAAAAAAAAAAAAAAAAAAATTCATAGTTCAGTTTTATAAAACATTTGGAGTTTTTCAATAGATTCACCGTCAGTTTACTACAACTCACTTGTCTGGTTACATTTTTCGACATATGGATATAAAATGTTTGCATTATGATTTTTTGAATGCTTGCATTTTCATTTTCATTTTCATTTTCATGTGTACATCTTTCTACAATATGAACAATATAAGCAATCTTTTGCTCTATTCTATCTATCTGGCACATATAATACTTTATTATTCTACAGATAATGCAAGAATGTAGGTAGCAATCAAAATCTTAAGAAAATTTATGTAGCGAAGCAATGCATATAAGAAGAAGAAAATGTGAAATAAGAAGAATTTTTGCAAGCAAATGCTTGAAGAGAGTATCGTCGTTCTTATTCGTTATGCATAGCGGAAGAAGGTATTCTACTTAAGTGTATCAACAATTGTCAAAGTTTATATTTATCGAACGATTACCAAAAAATACATCTGCATATGCATATGACCCAGGATATAGGTTCGGAGTCACGTAATAGCATTTCATACATATCTACATACATATATATATAGAGCGTAACTGGGGGATATTTCAAATGTTTGCGCAAAGAAATCGAAATGGCGTTGTGCGTTGAAAATGCGTATACATACGTAAATAAATACTGTCAGAGACACAAAACTCATATACGCGTACATACCTCCACATATGGATAAACTCTCCAATGTAAGCATTTATCCACATGTCCTACATTTTTGCGTTTTTTTTTTTTTTTTTTTACTTTTCGTCGTTTTCTAGTTTACGCTGACGCTGCATTTATCGCAACATGAACGTGTCAGTATCTAGTGTGTGTATAATGGTGTTCAAAAAAATAGTAGCGATCTTTAATAAAAAAAAAAAAAAAACCTCCAACAACTATACTTTGCGCTTTAGTCATTAGTGGAATTATTTTTGTTATACTTACGGAACTAAATTTTTTAAAAAATGAGTGGAAATTCGATGGATTTTGTTGCTTCTATCTTGCTTTCGTTACATTGCCCTTGCTCCTGATACTTTCCATTCTTTCTCTACATAAGCTGTGTCAATGATGTTTAACGATTTTCTGGATGATCGCTTAATCGCTATGACACGATAATATTCCTTTGTTGTTGTGATGCTGCTTTCTCTTCCTGCCTTTTCAAAGAGATGGTAATTGTGCTGGTCTCCACTTACCAACTTTGAAATAGTATCGCTCATCAGGAGATAACCAAGGAATAGAACCTACCATCTATTGTTTTACAGTGACAGTTGCGCTCATTTTCACAAACGCGAAAAGCGAAAAGTTATTGATCAAAATAATACATATTTGGCTTAATAATAAAAGTAATTTAAAATATACGAGAATATTTGCGTAATCCTTCAAGTAATTCGAGCGAATAGCTTAATCGATTGCTTTCCGATTATATTTTGTCATTCGTCCGCCTACTTTGATCACGATCAAATCGAAATTTTGTACAGAATTTAAGTATTTCCTTAGCAGTCTCATCAGATAAAGTTCGTGAATAAGCCAAATAGATTCATAACCTCCTAAAAAACTCTCAATTTCTTTCCTATATTCGATCGTATCGTCTTGAAGTTGTAAAGCTCATAGTTTACGATTTTGAAAAAAGTGTTCGTTCATCAATAGTAACATCTAATAATACCTATTCTAAGACATATTCTCTACATATGATCCCTAACTTGCACACTCACCATAAAAAGGTTGTCAATAACTCACACACGAATCCGATCCTTATCTTACACATGCCTAAATAGAACGTGCCATAAGAGCAAGAAGACGAAGAATACTAAAATAAAATACGTATTCAATACATGTGATCCCGTAACTTGCACTAGCATGTGATCCTTAACTTGCAAATGTGTAACTAGCTCTATCAGTCATTGCCAGACACCAAAGTTTAGCACAAGACATACCATCCAAAACAGTTAGCACTAACTTAGACCACCAACCGATTGTTATTTTACACATGCGTAAGTATTAGGACCTTTCAAAAGTTTTTATCAGTAAGTTCTACAGGTAAAAGTGTTAAAGTAATGGGAAACATCAGTATACGTAAGGGTTGAATTCGATAATTTTGACCTTCTTCTACCTAAAATAATAATTTTCCATTTAGTTTTATTGAATTATTCAGTGTATACAGTCGCTAATCATGGCACGGGCAATGGCATGCATTCTCTACATTCATTTTCTACATTTATTTTGTACATTCATTTTCAACATTTATTATTAGAAGAAATCTGAACTCGAAGCCCAACCCCAACTTTTATAAGCTTATGGTGAAGCTGCTCTATCATAACCTAATTTTCGCTTTGGGTTTCGAAGGTTTAAAAGTGGTGATTTCGGTGCCAAGGACAAAGAACTGCCCGGAGGATCAAACAATTTCGAAAATAATGGAAACTCAGCTTAAACTCTCAAAGAGCCTCCGAACAGCACGCAGCGTATTCACCAGACATACCGCCTTCTGGTTATCACTTGCTTAGGTCGATTTAGCATGGCTTAGCTGGCACGCGGTTCCACAAAGTTGAAGGGCTACGAAAAACGGGTCGATTCATGGATAGCCTCAAAACATGATGAGTTCTTGTAACACAGAAACGCCACGTTGCGGGAGAGATGGGAAAAAGATGTAGAAAATGAATGAAAATATTTTGATTAATATATGTTTTATTAATTTTTCTCAATAGATGACTTTTTTAAGTGATTAAAAATATTTACAAGGTTCTAATAGAAGATGCCATAAGAATAATAAGAAGAAAAAATATGTAAACAAGATACGTATTTTATACATATAACCTTTGTGACTTCCATAACTAGCGAATTTGATTCAATGATAAACCTACCAAAGTTGGACTGCTATTATTTTGAACTTAAATGTACATGTGTGGTTTTTCTCTTGATTTTTTTTTCTCCTTCTCGCCCTTTGTAGCAAGCATACTCCTTTTTAATAGAAAACAATTTTATACATTCACTATCATTGACTGTTGGCAATAATTCGATTTCGTTCTGTGCTCGTTGCCAGCCTTAAGGTTACATATCAAAGCTATCACATTTATTATATAAAGAAATAAAATCAAAACAGAAAAACCTTTTTATTTCTGGTAGCACCCCCGATGATTTTCAATAGATTTCATCAGTTTCTTAAATCAAGTACTAGGATTATGGTAGATAAGTAGAAATTTTGTACACCACATAACGATTCAATTCTTCTTTCAATGAATGTATACATACATAGAAGATCTGAAATTGAATTAATTTCATTTGTTTTAAACATTTAATTTATTATTTAAAATTTTTTTAATATTTATTATTTAAATTTATTTATTTTTCATTTTCATGAATTTGATTTTTTCATAAGTGCAACAAATTGACCTAAAGATAATCAAGCTTTAAATCAAAACTTAATTTATTGAAATTTCGTTAACATATATTTTTTTGCTTATTTTCAAATTTTATGTGAATTCGCTTCAAAAGAAAAGCATTTATGGGAAATTGTGATTTCATTGCCTCATTCAAAATAAACAGCAATAAAAGTATTCAAGGAGTTTTAATAAAAAAACTTGCTTTACTTCGGTCGTCACGTGCTAGCAATTTGATCGCATTTAAGCTGTAGAATCATAGCGATTTTAAGGTAAAGTGCAAAGAACAATTAGAGAAAGAAAGAAGAGTTATCGGATAGATTAGAAAAAAGATCCTATAAAATTCTTAAACGAATATTGGAATTTAAAAGAATATTAAACTAAGATTTTCCAATTGTTTCAAAATGATAAGGACGGTACTAAGTTGTAGCTATTCTAT